>JAQZBX010013562.1:0-39656 GCA_029593785.1 Cabassous unicinctus
TACCAGGCTAGTAAACATTCTAGCAATTCAAATGGTATTCAATCTTCCTACATAAAGACAAAAAGCATATTTGCCAAGCTCTCCATAAGAACAGAGATCATCAATTTTGTTATTTCTGCTGTTAAATGATACCAAACAGTTTAAAGAGGTACATCTGCCTTCAGATTGGGAATTTAGGTTTGAATCCTTCTCTTAAAAATAATCCCTCTTTGAAAGGAGGACTATGATCTGGCAAGTGGCTTTGAAATACCCTGATTCATAAAGCATTCCCATTATTAGTGCTACTGATGCTGAAGAAACAGACCTACTAGGCCCTCTGATTTTTCCCAGAAAAAAAAAAAAAGACACCAAAGGCTGTGTCATAATCTGCTTCAACAATATAATGCAATCAATAAAACAATGAAATAGCCCCACTGTCCACACCCCCTATCCGCTTTACACTGTTTTATTTTTCTCTATTGCACTTATCATCATCCGATGTGTTTGTTTATTTTGTTTGTTGTTGTTGCTGTTGTTTGTGTCCCAGTAGGATATAAACTCCATGAGAACAGGGGCTTTGTGAGTGTGTGTGTGTGTGCACTTTAATTCACTGCTCTATTTTTGGATCTAAGAGCAGACACACAGTGGGGGCTCAATAATTGTGCATTGTACCGAATAATGAATGAGTGAGTGTGTAATAATAAGCTTTCCAGGCACCTGTCCTCCTTCAGGGCAAAACAGCATCTTCTTAGTTCCTTGCCTGCCCCCACATCGCCAAGTACCTAATGAAAAAACAGAAGAAGAACTTGAGCTGCTTTGGAACCAATAACTTTGGACTCTCTTGAATTAAATCAGTCTTGTCACTCCCATCTGCCTGCCTCCATGTCATTGTAGATTAATTACAACATAATATAAAACACATTTATATAACGTTTTCAAAAATAGTCTCAGGGTCCTTTACAGTCTTAAAATCTAATTAAATTGTAGCATCTTACACAAATTTCTTTAGTTTAAATGCATAAATTGAACAATGGATCCTTTTTAATCTCCCTATTCTAAAACTAAAAGACCAGCCAATTCCAACATCCCTGAGTATTTATTAATTACCAGTGGCTCAAATCAATGCACAGAACTTGTCTAGAAAGCCTTTTTTCCTCTTTGGGTGAATGGCTGGGAATGCAATATATGGTATCAACAATTTGTGTGTGGGTTGTGCTTAGATTAAGGCTGAGAAATGTCTGGGACTTGGTATTGAACCCACCCTGTGCACCTGATGGAGAATGAAGTTTGATTCTGCAAGGTAGACAGAGCAAGGGAGAGATGTTTTAATGACAATTACAAACCGCATGAATGGCAGAGAAGAGAGAGACTCCCTAGAACACAGGCTTCCTACACAAGGACAGCTACTTGCAGGTTTGGCAAAAGGCCATGTGCTCTTATTTCTCCACGGGAAAACTGCAGTCCTGAGGCTCTGCAGGGCGGGAGCCAAGAATAGATGGGAGTCCGCCACCGGAAAGAATGATGAAGTGGCCCTTTAAATATAAATCTCTGGAGCCCCAAACCCTGTGAATGTTCCCTTAAGTATTCAAATGAGATTGCAGCATCAGATTGGTATGCATTAGGCTGGTTTCAATGAAAATTAACATGTAATTGCTTCAAATGAAGTAAGTGAGGAGGTAATCTGTTCTTAAATTGGATTCCCAGGATTTTGTGGTACCATAATGCAGCTGTGAAATGAAATATATTTTAAGGATGATGTCCTCAAGGGGGTGAAGGAGCTGGGAGGAGGAGAGGGATGGAGTTAGTATATAGTAGGAACTCTTCTCCCCCAACCAGCCTGCCTCATTCTTTCTCAGTCTCATTCTCCATCTGCCAATGGGTGCAAAGATCCTCTTCCAACTATGGGTGGCTCCATTCTCTGCTACCTAAATGGACATAGTTCCCCCCATGGGCATGAGTTAGTCCTCCTCACCCTCTTACAATGTCTGGAACTGATTCTGAGAGCTGAATATTCCCTGCAGGGGTAGCTCAGTGGTCTTCCCTCAAAGCTGGATTTTCAGGAGAAGGTACTTATTCAACATATGGATGAGACCATCCATTACCGAAGGGCTGGTCATATGGTCAAAAGGTCACTGTGCAGTAGTAGGAATCACTGTTCCCTTTACTCATGGTACTGGAAAATGGGACACACGTGCTTGACCTCATGACTGACCCTCCAGATATCAAAGACTGGGATTGAAGCAGCAGCAGCAACAGCAGCCAAATTCATTACCACTAGGCAAGCTCCAAAGCCTGGGTTCAGCCAGAGCAGCCACCCCTGCCAGAAGCTACGATATGGTCTGTGAAGTCTGAGGATGAGCCTGGGAATAATTAACCTTCTTACCCTTCAATCAGGAGGGAAAGCAGCTGGGTGAGGAGGCAGTTCAGGTTAATGCATTAAATTGTCTGCTTTTGCCACCCTAAGATGAAATGGGATTTTCAGTCACAAGTGAAATGAGCTGGCAGGCTTTTGGTCCTGTGGTATCACTCCTCCCTACCAAAGAGCCGTCTCTGATGGACCCAGGGGACCTTCTACACCAAGGACACAGACGGTGCCAAGCTGGTAAATGAAATGGAAACACCTGGTGACGTACAGGAAAGCTGGGGTGAAGGTTCAAAGGGCAAAGTGCTGCTACAGGGCTAGACCACATTTCCCTCAAAGAGCCTGGAATTGCGATGGCATGCTGACTGTACCTTAGCTCACCAAGAACTGAAGATTTATAATATGCCGCATAAAGAATATATGTTTCAATAAAAGAGGCCCCATCAGAGCTATAGTGTAGGGGAATTAATAGGAAGCTGAGAAGAAGGAGACTGTGAATTCACTGCTGCACAGCTGAGTCAGCCGTCTGAGCCCCGCTGGCCTTTCCCCCCGTCACAGCTTGGGTTTACAGCCTGGCTGATGACTGTTTTAATTCCTATCTTTGTTTCCCCTCTGTTTATGTTGCTGTTTTCTTTCTGCACATGTTGAACAGCTCTGGCTTTACAGCTAATCAGAGCGAATGGCTTCTTCAAATGCAGAAGCGACATCTCTCGGTACGTGTGACCAAGAAGATTTTTGAAAGAATGCCAGAATGTTTCTGCTCTCCCCAGAGACTGGTGGACTTATGAGTTGGAAGAAGATAAAAGTGGAGGGAAAGGGAGTGAGGAGAGGTGACAACAGCTTGCTTAGCTTACCTGGCTGAGGTTAGGTCTTCCTGAAAATAACGAATCCCTAAGACCCCCCACTCTAGGTGCCTACACATAGGGTCTTTAATAGACACGCTTTCCGCATTGATGGAATATTTAATGACTCCATATACTGAATAAGACCTTGGGCTACTTTTTAAACTAGAATTGCTATACTGTTTAGAAAAATCATCTATATTGATTGGCTTTTCTCTTCATTTTAATAATGGGAAAAGAGTAATATTTGTCTATCTGCCTAGGATTCTGAAAGGAATAATAGGCATGATGTCTTTGGGAATCCACAGAGAAAGACACACCAATGGCAACAAAAGAAAGTTAGAGGAATTTTCTGGTTTGTCTGAAAATGCAGAATCTAATTTACAGATTTCCTGTAGCTTGGTTCCATCGCCATCCCTTAGTGGAATCTCAATGCAAGCTGAGCTAAGTTGGAAGAGGTCACGTAGAAATGGGTTTTGTGGTGTGTGTTTAAGGCATGTGTGTTTAGAGGTGTGTGTATGTGTGAGTAAGTTTGCACACTAATCATTATTTTCTGATTATCTGATGTCTTGGATTAATCAGATAGCTTTCTCTGCTATCACGATCTGATGACCTTGGCATACTCTCCAGGTTTAGCCATCTCCCAAGTTTGTGGGGTTCACCTGAGAAAAGGGGGAAAAGCAGTGGTATTATTCCCATTTTAGAGATAGAGAGGGAGGATTTCACTACGTGAGCCTGAGAAAGACCGTTAATCACTAAGGGTATCTCATGCAGCAGATTCCACAAACCCTTCTTCCCAGGACCTTGTTCACTTTGACTATAAAACCAGGGCCATGGGGTTAATTCCCTGCTCTTAAAAAACAAACCAATGTCAAGGTTCAAGTATAAAGAGTAAAATATAGAAAGACATGCATAAAGCAGCCGCAATAGTGAATAGCACAGCCTACCACAGAATCCTTGGAAAAATGCAAGTCACGTATAAGACTCCTGGGGTCAGCAGAAGCATGATGAAATGCAAGAGATGAGGGACTAAATAGAGAATGCCCCAACTCCATTTATTTAAGTAAAAGGACTATGAAGTAGAGAAAATATAAGTGAAAACCTGGTCCATTACGGGATCCTATTCCCAGCTCTATTCTTGCCAGCCTCCCTTTTGACCTGTGAAATCCCCTCTTGTATCCTACTTCAGAAGCTTTCATTTTCATTTTATTTCCCTTTCCCACTGGTAATCTACACCCACACACAGCTCTCCCCGTGTCCCTCTATTCCAACTGGCGGCCCCACCCCTTCTGTTCATCCTCTCTCTCTAACGAGCCGAGACTGACAATTTTGCCAATATTTTTCATACATAATAACTTAAGTGCCTCACTTTTCTACAAACATGTTATCATTAGAGTTCAATTCTTCTGCTCCTAGCCTTTGTGCCTGGTAAATATATTCCTTTGATGTGTGTTTGGGAAGATGGCTCCGTTTTATGCATGTGCCATTAGTGCCAATTGCACAAAGCAGAAGCACAAATTACCTGCGTTCTGCAGACATATCTAATAACCTAGATAGCATGGGCTGGCATTCAGCACAGCCTCCATCTCTACACATGGAACTGAAAGGGGAACACCCAAGCTACCTATTAATCTGAAATGTAGGTGAAGCACTTCAGCACTGAATAGCTCAGCTAGGGGAACTCTGGCAGAGCCTCACGTTAGGAGCTGTGCACTCAGCCAGGCCCTGACTTGGATGGACAAGTATGCGCCAGCCTCTTTGGGACAAGGTGGTCCTGGGAATGTAGGACCTTGCCTAGGAGAAAATAGTCCTTGCTGGACAAAGAGGGGCATGAGATAAATGATGGGAGGTGGGAGTGGGAGAGGCCAAAAAAGAACATGCCCAATTGCGTGTGTAGAGGACACCTAGGGATGTTTCCAAATGTAATTTCTGTAAGATTCCCTTCCAACTGGTTTTATTTAGACAACTCTATAGTCAGCAAATCAGCCTTCCCTGGGGCTGTTAAAGTCAAATCAAAGGAGTTTTGATGGGAAGAAACATTTATATTAAAGAATCAGGGTTCTGCCAATGACATCTCATGTCTGACATCATGAATTTGTTAAGGAAGCCTAGAGATGGGCCTCATTTGCCCAGAGGGATAAAATCCCTGGTCACCTCTAGTAAGTGAGCTGAAGCCCTTCTGCTCAGAGTAGCTGCTTTTGTTTCTCTGGTCTCAGGAAACTAAGAACGGACAGCTGCAGGGCAGTCCCAGAAAAGGAAATAGCTGATGGGAGATCCATAGTGTCTTGAGCAGACCGAGGAAGAACTTCCCCCATCAGCATCACAAGGAAGCCTCGGGCCTGTCCCTCCCCTGGCTCCACCCTTCTGATGCAGTCTCAAGAGCTCCTTAGTTGATGTTTCTCAAAAGATCCTTAATTTAACCCTGCTCATAATTTCTCCGGTTTTGGAGCTTGTCAAAGTTTTGCCTAGCTCTAGATCCCTAAGGCCTTCCACACACACACATACAAACCTGCACAAACTCGTTCCTCCAACAGGAAATAGAAAAGAGCAAGGGTTGTAGAAGAAAAATAAACTCTTTTTCCACCTTTCTCCTAATTTTAAAATTATTTTCCTTCTGCTCTCCTTCCTTTCTTGCTGTTTATATTCTTTTTCTCTTTCTTTCCTATTCTCTGTTCCTGTCGGCCTCCCTGTTTCTCCATTTCCACTCTCCCCTCTGCTTCTTCCTGTCTCTCTCGTCCCTCCTTTGTGATGGAGTGGCTCAGTCTGCTGAAGGGTCAGCGTCACCATCCATCACTGAGGACTCAGCGTGAGGGCCACACTGACAGGGAAAGCTGTCATCCCGTCTACAGCTTCATGTAAAATGCTCTGTCCAAGGCAAAGATGAAGGCACAGGAGTTGGGGAGAAATGGGTAGAGAAAAGAGAGGTTTTGTAATGTGTGGGGTGGGAGGTAAATCTCTATGCTCTCTGCATTAATGTATTCATGGAGACAGAGCTGTTATTTCTTCTGATCCCAGACTAGTTCCTGGAAAACTCACTAAGGGACTCATCAGTTAGCAAAAGTTTCTGTGATGGGACACCTGAGCGGTCCAATTGTACAAAGCCATGGAGACAGCACTGTTTGAGAGTATAGGAGCCAAGGGCAGGTAATGGATGTGACCTGTAGCCATTTTTCCTTCAGAAGAGAGAGGGAGCCTTCCTACCACTGTATCCTGCCCAGAAACAGCCCCATGTGCACGTTGGGTAATCCAGTTGACAGGTGCCAGTCTGTAATGCTCAGCTGGTATTAAACACCATGGAGGCACCACAGAATGGCCCTTTCCTGAAGGAAATGATAACCTCAGTGGGTGATCCAGACAAGCCCCCAGCAGTCAATGAGATAGCCACATTTGGCAACGCGTGACCCAGCGTCAAGTTCTTGCACATCCCATTCCTTCTTCCAGTACCCTCATCCACTTGCCCACGCCAGAAACCAGGAGACAGAATGGCACCTTGGTGTAGAGTATGGGTCTCCTGGAGAGAAGCAACCAGTGTTCCATCTCCACTCTGTTAATTTATGTGTGTGTGTGTAAAATATGCACAATTCAGATTTTGTAATTTTACCACTTTCAAGTGTACAATTCAGTGGTATTAACCACATTCACAATGTTGTGCTACCATCATCACCATCTATTACCAAAACTTTTCCATTACCCCAAACAGAAACTCTGCACCCATTAACAATTGACTACCCATTCTCTCCTCCCCACAGTCTGTGGAAACCTCTGACCTACTTTTTGTTTCTATGAATTTTCATATTTTAGGCATTTCATACAAGTGGAATCATACAATATTACTCAACACGATGTCTTCAAGGTTCATCCACATTGTCTCATGTATCAGAACTTCATTCCTTTTTATCAATGAATAATATTCCCTTGTGTGCATACACCACATTTTGTTTATCCATTCATCTGTGCGTGGATACTTGGGTTGCTTCCACCTTTTTGGCAATTGTGAATTATATCTCAATGGACATTGGTGTGCAAATATCTTTTCAAGACCTTGCTTTCATTTCTTTGGATTATACACCAAGAAGTAGGATTGCTGGGTTATATGCTAAATCCAGCTTTAACTTTTTGAGGAATCACTAAACTGTTTTCTGCTCTGTTACTTCTTAGCTATGTGACCATAGGTGATTTATTAGGCCTTAAGTTCGTAGCCTCAGAACTGGAGATCATTTTGATAACTACCTTACAGATTGGTCATGTGGATCAAATATGACAATGCATGTATAGTGCTTTGCACAGTGTGTGGTACAAGCTAGTGATTTATAAATGATAGATATTATTTTCATTATTCTGGACTCCTCCCTTTCTTTTATTCCCCCTCCAGCCCCAAATTTCCAATCTGGGCTGTAAGTTCTACCCCCTTTACTTCTATAAACTCTGTCCCCTCCTTTCTAGCCCTGCCACCCACTCTGGTCCTATCTTGGGCTCAACTATGACTTGGATAGACCATTGTGTGGTCTTGTAAGTGGTCTTTCTGCTTCTGACCTATCTGCCCTACATAGATCTGACCTTACACTACCCTTTTTAAAATTCTGTACCTTACATACTTTATTGCAAATTCCTTTAGATAACATAGAAGACCTTTGTTCACCTTTTCAGTCTTCTTGCACATCTAGACCCAACTGCTACCCAAATCCCACTCACCAGCTACTTGAAAAATAGACATCAAATATATAGAGATAGATATTTGAAAAAAACTGTGAGATTTATAAAAGTTCAAAGATAACTAGAAATTATTTCAAACTCACTGCATAAAAATACGGGGGAGGTGGGGTCTTTATGTTTAAAAGCTCCACAGCGTTTCTGATGTACATTTCAGGGTGAAGAGCACTAACGCTGCCCCAAACATGTCCTTCTTAGGTCACAGAATGGGCAGGCACACTGCCCTGTTAAACCTTTGTATACCAAGCCCTTAACTCACTGACTGGTACACAGTAGGAATGCAGAAAAAACATTGGGCGCCTTACTGAATGAATAAAGAAATGATGTTTTCCATGATGTCCAATGCTATGCAGTTGGACTGCATCATGCACACACACACCCCCACCCCACCCCCAGATATATGGGAGTAGAAGAGACTATACATGCTGGTGTGTGTGAATGATTGGGCTCCAGTGCGCAGAGGGGTGTTTGGGCAGATAGCAGAGTAAAGAGTGCAGAAAAGTTACAACCTTACTTTTTGTAGCCCCTTGAGGACCTGGAGAGCCTCCAGGAACTTGTGGCAGTGTGAGAAGGCGTGACACAGGTGAAATGGAGGATCTGGCTACCTGTTAGGGGAGGAGTGAATGCAATTGGATGGACAACAGAAATATAAGCAGCCAAGATAAAGAGGATTCTGGATCCATCAATTCTTCCCAGAAGAAGAGTCTGAGGGATCAAAATTGCTGATATGAGAGCAATGCAAACAATAGCACTGAGAGGTTGTGCCTCTCAACCCTAGCTGGTATGAGCTTCTCCTTAATGGCTTTGCAGTGAGATGACACACACCTGGGACAATGCAGGAGGCGACTGTACCAGTTATTTATTATGGGAGAGAAAGGTAGATTTTTTTCCTCTTCCATCACCCCGTTTTTCTCCATGATAAATGGGGGCTGGGCTGTTTGTGGTATGCAGAAGCTGACAAAATGAGGAAACGGGATTGGAAATCAAAACTCTCAGCATTGCAGGCTGTGTGCCAGAACTTCACAGCCACCTCCCATGGCGGGGGCAGGAGAAGGCGGAGGTAGCAGCTGCTGTCATTTTCCCCCTAGGAGTTGTTTTTAGTTTTACTTTTATTTCTGCTAAGGCGACAGGAGCTGGGGAGGGTAGCCAAAGCAGCACAAGAAAGAAAAGTGTGAGATCTAGAGGGCTCAAGGAGAAAGAGTCATGCAAAGGGGTGACAGGAGAGGGAGCAATGAGCAAAGAAAAGAAGCCTCTGGAACTGGCCTTTTCCAGTTTATCACTGGCTGCAACCTCTCCTTCTGTCCCTTTGCCCTCAGAGGTACTCTGGATGATTTGTAAAAAGTGGTTGAGCTTACAGGCTGCTTTGAAAATAAATCAAGCATCTTCTCCTTTCACCTACTGGAAAACTGAGGCACAGCCCAAACAGGGCACTTTTTTGCGGGGTCCTGTTTGGCTCTTCTGTCCATTTTTGTCCTAAAAGTCCCAGAAAATATCCCCATATTCACCTCACAGGATGACAAGTCTGTTCGTTTCTTTGCTTTTCATGCCTCTTCTGCCAGGACTCCTCCTACCTCAAACTGCCCCTAAAAGTGCCTATACCAGTGTCCGATGGGTTGACTCTGCCCTCTGGTGGATCAAAAGGGGGAGAATGAGGCAGAAAAGGGGACTCGTTCCAGGAAGCACATGTTGGCGTGCTTCCCAGGAAAGTCTTTGGTTAAAGTAACCCGAACCCTAAATGAATACAGCTCAATATGCCTGTGATATATTAATATCCAGATAAGCTGGTCAGAATGTGTTTCCAAATAGGTCTATTACATAAGTGGCAATAAATACTAACCATCCCTCCCTTTCCTTTGCTTTGTGCATAGTGTGGCAGCCCAGGGGCATGCAGACAGAATGTTGGCAATGCTGACCTTTTGATGGATAGAAATCCCTGAGCTCCTTATAACACAGGTCCCTTGTGACGCCCGCAGCGCACACGTTTGCCCTTTGCCCACCTTTTTAATGACTCTCTATTTTGTTTTACAACCCGCAATCTGCTGCGTGTTCCCGCCAACGGTATCTATCTGTTCTGCTCTTGCTTGCTGCCTTGGATGCTTTTATGGACATTGATTCCCCTCACCGTTTCCCAAAAGAGGTTCTTTTCCTTGAGCCAGAACGTCATTCCAGCAGCTTACAGGGTCTGCCACTCTCCATGTGGATTTATTGCTCTCCTGGGTTTTATTTTCTCCTACACTTGCAGCCGAGCCTCATTCATTTAGTTTTCTGGGGAGAGCAGGATGGAAGAAGTTGCTATTAATAGGAGAAAGGCTGTCATACCGTCAGGCTTAGTGATGTCTAAGTTTATGTCCCCAAGTTCCAGAGCCTCACGCTGGCCTTAGATTCACCCTTCTCCCTCCAAGCGGCTGAAGGGAGGGAGACCTGGGAGGGCACTTAACCCTGTAAAAATTGCTATCCTCTTTTTCGTCTTTCGTGAACAAAGGCAATATTTGTGTGTTTGGACAAGATCGCCCATATACACTTCTCTCTGCCCTGTGACCATCAGTTTGTATTTGGGAAAAACCTGGCCCGATAGTACAAGAAGTCTCATAGCAGAGTGGGCAAGAGAGAGATGGACAGCAGAAGTACCAGTGAGTCATAAATCTGCTCCTATCCCAATGGATTGCTCTTCAGGTTTCCTCGACACTAAAGTATGTGAATCCAATCGAAGTCATTCTGCGGGTTCTATTTACAATGATTAGTGTGTTTACTCACTATTTATCACAAATTAAAGAGCAGAGCAACTTCTGAACAGTTGTCCTACCCGAATAAATGCCTTTTGAATATTGCTTACCAAATGTTCCATCTCCACAGCCCCCAACCCTGCTTCGATCCCAGCGATTGTCCCAATCAGGGACTACAGAGGGCAAAATGTCAGGTTCTGCCTCTCCAGAGGCCAGTCTCAGCTCTCAGTAGACTGGCCTCAGGCTATCTAGATGCATATCTCTTTCATACAAGAACAGGAGCCACAAAGAATCTTCCAGTGGGTTACAGTTGTGGATATAGAAATTCAACCAACCAAACTGACCTGCCAGGATATGAGGCAGGAGCAGATATTGGTAAGAAACCATCCTGGATCTTTCTTTTTCTCTGGGTTGCACTGTTAGTGGGTACAGACTGGTTGTGTGAAGACTTCTCTTTCCAAAATGCACCTGGGAATGTACAATCTGCAAACATAGCACATTTGTGCAGGGGAAGTAGTGGGCTCTATTTTGGCCATATATTCTAGAAGAGGATATTGGTGATGTTCATATGTAGGGACTTAGTATCCAAAGCTATTTGCATTTCAAGAAAAATCAATGCTGCAAAATATGTATTAGTGAGAAAGGGGTATTGGTTACTCTTGGGTCTCTAATGACAGTTTTAAATCCCACTTAGGAGGTATTTTTCCTGCTTCTCGCACACGTATTGATCTGAAGTGTATGACTTTATCTCCAGCGACTTAACAGAGGGGCAGAAAAGAGACCCCCAGGGCCCCAGTCCATTTTTCACTACTCTTAAAAGAACTTCTATATCAAAACTCTGGGTGCCATGACTGCATCGCTTACATCTTCTGGCATCCTAGCTTCACTTTTAAGACATGAGGCATCTTTTTAAAGATGGAATTCCCAAGTACAGACCTTAGATGGGTTTTCCAATCCTACCTAGAAGTAAGGCCACCTTTGGGTTCATCTGTAGCTTACTGTCTGCTCTACTTCAAACTCATTGAAGGAAAGACTTGCCAGGAAATGAAAATTGTATTTCTGTTTTATTGTTGTTATTTTTCTTAAACATTCACATAGATGAAAATTGCTGCCTCCCTCACCAATCATTTCAAATTGTGGTTTATTTGACTATAGTAGAGAGACAATGAAAAAAGAAAATAAAAGGGATTGGAGATGCCAAGTTTATGGCTTCAACACACTGGGAAACAGCTTAAGCTCTGCCAGGACAGACAGATGTCTGTCTTCCCCACCCTTTCCTCTACATATTCCCTTTTCCCTATTTCGCCCTTCCTCCCTTTTCCTGAATTGTCTGGTGCAATTTGGCTCCAGCTTTTTATTAAGAACAGCCTCAGCTCCTGCAGATAACTGCTTTGCCATTTCCTTTCTCTTTGGGCGTTCTGCTGATCACTGAACATTTTTAGCAGGTTTTCATGAAGCTAAAACTACCAACATGCATTCTACTTTTAATTAGAAGAACCCAATTTCAGAGTCTGCTAGGACTTTGGGCAGTAGGAGATTTGCTGTAACACTAAATATTCTCAGAAGGAACCTCATCTGATATTTCCCGAGGTTACACTGGAGGAGATTCTCTCAGCAGGCAGGACCCCTTGCATTTATAAGTCAATTGATTAGTGAGGTGGTGATAAGAAAGCAAAGGCTTGAAAGGGATACTGATTAGTATTTCTATTGAGATGCTAGGAAATACCATGTTGGTCATATAATACAACAAGGCTAAGGAGAGTAGAATGTGTGGCAAGAAGGGGAAGATCCTACATTTTCATGCTTCTGACTTCCTTGAAAATTACTATGAAAGGAGCAATCATGCTGCTAATTTTACTCCATGCATTTAAATTCTAATTAATATTATTTGCGTCTTCTGTGTCCTCTTTTGTACTTATACCCATCTTTCTCCCAAGAGTTTGCATAAGAAATGAAGGCATGTTTGCACTTGTTGCATTTTGGTAATTAGCATCCCTGCCTCTACAGTTCTACTCTGCTTTCTCTTCTGACCTCCTAGACCTTTCCTCTCTCAGTCCACCTCGGCCAAGAGAGGAACAGTTAAGCACTGTAGACAGCCCTGCACCACAAAGCAGAGGGAGATTGGTACAATGGCACCACCAGCAAACCTGGGCAGCAGGTAGGACCTGCATGAAACATACAGCATCAAGTGGGAGCTCAGTCCTGGGGAAACCTGCGGAGCTGGGGTTCCCTGAGAAATCATCTTTGACTTGTACAAATGAGGAAACTGAGAACCAGGGAGGTGAAGTCACTTGCCCAAGATTACACATTTTATAGGCCCAGATCCGGGGTCAGAGACTTGCCTCTGCCCTTAGCTTCGTTTTGATGATTCCATGAGATATTAATTACACATAAAAGGGCTTTGTGTGTTGTCATACGTAATGAAAGTTTGAGTTACTTTTGTTGTTGTAGTTAATTAACAACCAGAAAACCTCTTATGAAATGTCTGCTGTATTGCTTCTTCTCATTTTGCAAACCTGTGTGGAGCACAGAGCATGGCTTTGTGACTGTTAGCAGCCTGGCTAACATGTGCAAACGAAGCAGGCATGGAAGGCTCCTGGCAGCCTCAAGTGAGTCACCATGGAGAGCAATTGGAGAGAATCCAGGATTTGGGTAGTTTGTGAAGACAGCTATTGTCTCAGAGACACCTGGCTAGTATAGATGCCTGCTACAATGTGCCCTCCCTTCAAGCAGCAAATATCTATCCACTGTGTGGTGTAATGATGGACTAGATACCATGGAAGCCACCACAGGTCCAGTGGAGTTAACAGCAAGAAAAAAAAATGATAATGAAAAGACCCACGCCTTGCCTTGCCAATTGCAATATGGCGGGCATATGCTATGACGATGGGGGGTGTGCCTGAGTTGCCATGAGACACGGCAGGTGTCGGTACAGACTTGGGAGGTCAGGAGAAGCTTTAGAAGGGAGGTGCAGCTAGGTGAGGAAGTGGGAGAGGTTTCTAGATATGGGGGAGAGCATGCCAAATGGTTTTAGGGCATGGGAGAGCATGCCACAATGAGGAAGCCATCAGAAAACTGAAAACACATGGTGCAATAAGGCTATGGTCATGGGCCTTAGTAAGGTGACGGATCTGCATGAGGTAGAGGCATAGGCAGGATCCAAACCTGAAGAGCTCGGAATGTTATTCTGAATATTTGAGTTTTGTAGTGACAGCAGTGGGGGCCATGGAAGGGTGTAAACAAGTAAGTCTCAAACACACGTCAGGAAGTTCCCTGTGGCTATACGAGAGGATGATTGGATAGGTTAACAGGGAACAGGGTTGGGGAAGGTAAGGCTTAAGATATACAGTTTCTATTTGCGACGATGGAAATATTTTGGTAATGGATGGTGCTGATGGTAGCACAACATTGTGAACATAATTGACAGCATTGAATTGCATATTTGAATGTAGTTAAAAGGGGAAATATTAGGTTGTATGTATGTTACTAGAATAAAAATAAAAAAAATAAACCCATGGAACCCCACAACACAAATAGTGAACCCTAAATTAAACCATGGACTATCATTAATAGTACAATTATGAAAATGTGCTTTCATCAACTCTAACAAATGCACCATACCAAGGTAAAGTGTTAATAATGAGGTGGTATATGAGAGCCCTGAATTTTAGACATGCTTTTTCTGTAAACCCACAACTTCTCTAATTTAAAAAAAAGAAGAAGGAGTGTGTGTGTGTGTGTGTGTGTGTGTGTGTGTGTATAAAATAAACTATGAAAAAGTCAAGGTGGGTCTTTCATGCATGGCTTGGAAATAGTTGGCTTCTAAATTTGGATATGCAAGGATTTTTTTTTTTTTTTTGCAATTCAATTCAGAATCTTGATTTTAGCACTTTTCCTTGAAGTGACTAAGCCCTAGAAATCAGTTATTGTTCACCAAATTCAAAAGAAAACTAGATTTGAATTCGAAGACAATTTATTTGCAATTGTAAGCATATATAGCAATAATAATTAGAATGGATCATTTTCATGAGGAATTCCTTAAGTTATTTTGTGAGTACCTAGGCCCAACAGATGTACAGACTGAAATTTATATAGTTACCGTAGTTTTGTTTGTTTTTAAGAGAGGGCAGAAAAATTTTGTAGCTCCCTGATTGATTGTCTCATCATTTGGTTCACAGTGCTCTGTGTCCAAGATGGTGCTGGGGTCACACTGACAAATTGTTATTTTACTAGTCTATATAGATAACAACTATTCTGTTATGATAATATTGCTTTGTGCACATTAAAAATTGATTGCATTTTAAAATACTCTCTCCCTGGTTGAAATTGAGAAACATTGAGTCCTTTAATTGATACTTGAGGGATATTTTACCTCATAATAATATTTAGAATCAGGCCTGATTGAAAATATAAATTTATAGAGTAGCTCTGGAGGTGGTTACTGCAAGGTCCACTCAGCTCTTTTATATAGACTTCTATTATGAAGGTTACATCCATCTTCAGTATTGCCTACCATTTTATTGACAACTACTCATTAGAACATGCCACATTTTCTAAATTGTGCTATAGGTAATATAATCATTTCAAGATTCGTAAGGGAGACGGTAGTTTACTGATCAAATAAATTTGGGAAATGTATTTTATATCACTCTCTTGGAGATTCATAGTACACATTAACCTTTAAAAGCTCAGAGAACTTCTGTGAGGAATAAATAAAATTTAAGTTGTTTTATCCATTATTTCCCAGTGACCAAGTAACACTGACATCCCACAAGTACAATTTTTCATTTAATACACACAGTCATTTTATCCATAAAATTTTAAATTAAGGACATAAGAGCACAATCCTTTTGATAAAGTTTATGTGAACTTTGTACATGAATCACTTTGTTTTACAAGAGTGACATGTGGTTTGTTGTGAAAATTTAACCCTATTTTATATTCTAACAGCTTCCAAAACTTTTTCAGTTAGTGACTTTGGATTTAAAGATAACTTTCCTGGTCACTCTAAAGCAATAAAACATCTTGGGTCACTTATAGTCATAAAAATGTTCTCAAAAAAAGTCTCAATTCAAAAATTAAAATGTCTATTCCCATGTAATTGTCAAAATTCTAAATTTGGCTTAGTGTTGATTCTTCTCCGGTTACTCTAGATGGGTTAATGGAAACTTAGAGTGAAGAAGGGACAAACAGGAAGGGACATATGTATTTTCTGATTGCCAAGTGAATTTGCTGCTGCTGTCACCACCACCACCACCAGGTAGCATAGGGAGGAGAAGGGAAGGCAAAGGATTGCTGTTACTAGGCTGGGTGACTTCAGGCAGGTCTGAATAGATGGTGAGACTTGTAGGTAACATATCAACATATAAGCTGATCTTTCTCATGAGAAGAGATTTTATGGGTTATTTAAGGTATCTTGCTGGGCTCTTCTCTTCTGCAGTTACCTTGACACAGCTCACACATCTCTCGTCTATATGATATCTTAATGCCTGACTGCCTATTTGCTTGCATGGCCAAGGGTGGCATTTTGGATTTGTTTTGTCTCATCAGCACCACCTAGGGTACTACCAGAGAAATAAGAAATCCTACATGCTTTTTTTTTTTTTTTTTTTCCTATATGCTTTATACCAGTCATCGCAGATGCTCTTAAGTCAGTTAATATTTTGGCTTAAAATGTTGCATAGATTCTTACAGTTTTACTTATAACTCTAGTATTATATTTCATTTAAAAATTTATCTCATGTTGCACATTTGGTCAAATATGTAAGAAACAGCCAATAGAATTTCTGCTTTCCTATTAGGAGCACCTCATGAAGGACATTCAATGAGTCAAGATTACTTAGAAAAGTTTTGTAAGAATCTACATCAACATATACGTTTAATTTTGGTATTGGCCCCACTTTCCCCATCTGTTATGGGGCAAATTGTGTCTTCCAAAAAGAAAGGTTGAAGTCCTAACCCTAGGTACCTGTGAATTAGACCTTATTTAGAAATAGGGTTATTGCAGATGTAATTAATTAAGTTAAAATGAGCTCACACTGGAGTAGGGTAGGCCCTTAATCCAATATGACTGGTGTCCTCCTAAGAAAGGGAAAAGAGACAGACAGACATGGAGAGAAGACAATCATGTGACAACAAAGGCAGAGATTCCAGTGCTATGGCTGAAAACCAATGTGGATCGCAGGCAAACCACCAGAACCCAGGGAAGGGAAGATTCTCCTTAGGTTTCAAAAGGAGCAAGGTCTTGCCAAAACCTTGATTTCAGATTTATAACCTCTAGAACTGTAAGAGAATACATTTATGTGGTTTTAAACCAAAAAAGAGAGGATGAGTGGAAAGGGTGAAGTCTGAAGGCAAGAGGCCAGTTAAGAGAGGTGGGTGCAGCCACCCAGGTGAGATGAGAGATTTGATTCTGCTCCAGCCCCCACCTTATGGGAGCCGGAAGGTGGTCTACTTGAGTGAGCCTAGGGAACAGACCGAGCTTGTCATTGAAGCTTAAGGATCAGGGAATCATTTATGTGTGCAGAGAACTAGTCTCCTATAGCCCAACTAGAATTCTCTCCTTCAGTTAACAGAGAATATCGCCAAAGGCATCAAGTGTTTCTGCAAAGGACTTGCATAATTACTTGCCCCACACTGCTTAAAGGAAATTTACTCTGAAGAAATGGCTGATGCAGCTCAAGGTGTTGAGGAGACTAAATCCTGCAGCTGACATCTTCCACCTCTTTCCACCTACTGCCTCTCATGGTCCCTGCCTTTGCCCTTTGGTACTACTCTTGCTGCTCATTCTGCCAGCCTGGGGACATGGGGCATGGAGAAAAAAAACATCCTTCTCTAAAAGGTTTCCTGCTTTTGTTTCTAGATTGGACAATATAATATATCCAATATATTGGATAATATAAATATTATCATTTTCCTTCATTTTTGGGATCCTTTATCCTTCTCTGTGAAATACTGGCTTTGACACTTTACAAGCATAAGCAGGAAGGGAGGACAGGCTACTTTCCCCCATTTGACACATATAAAAACTGAGTCACAAAAAGTCTAAGGAAACACAGAAACTTAGATCATGAAAGAAAGATCCGGGGGTCTCAACTCCAAGGAAACCAGGTCATAAACCTTGGGCATGGATCCTCCCTCTCTCCAACACGAACACAAGAGCTGAGGCTGTAACAAATCAAATACACCAATGCAGGGCACCTTCTAGATGGGAGAGATCATGTTAAAATCTGACTTACATCCAGAACATTCTCATGCTTCCAGAATGTGCATTACAGAATCTCCCTTAGAATCCACTCACTCCAAAAAAACATTATTATTTTATGTCAGGTTAAGGATTCGGGAGACGTTGACTGGAATCCCAAATCTTTCTTGAACTAAATAGCTGCATAGCCATAGGCTTATGAATGAAATAGCTGCATAGGCTAAACCTCTCGAGGCTTCCTTCTTTGTAGGTCTCAGATCCTCCCAAGCACCATATTTATACTAATTTGTGAAGCCCTCAGCAAAATCATCACTTCTACAAAACTCTCCTTGAACTCTTCAGAGTAGGGTAATTTCCCCCATATCTACCCTGTTATTTCCTGCACCACACTCCCATAATACCCAATCGTAACATCAGTCCACTTCTCCTTTAAAATCGTGTGTTCATTTGTCTTTCTGCTCCATGAGCAGAATGTCTGTCTTGCTCGTCTCTGCAGTGCCGTAATCAAGTGCTTAACAGAATACACAGCACAAAATGAGTGTTCAACAAATATTTGTCACTCTTGCATAAATAAACCTATTTGCATGTTCCTCAATTTATCCACATCTTTGGAGGTAACAAAAATGTGCAAGTAATAAGTGGGAAGGATAGGCATTGGCAAGCCGCTGTGGGTGGAAAAGGTTATTGCATGGTCCCCCAAAATGGATAGGAATCCTGTGAGTCAGAAATATCACTTACATTCAGTCCCTCCAGTCAACCCCATTTAAGCAAACCTGTCTCTGTAGGAGATTGCCAGTGGACATATCTGTTGGTAGGAATAAGACCAAACATAGCTTGAAGGGGAAACCTCCTGGAGAAGAGGGAAGCTCAGTATTTCATAGTTTCTGGCAATGATTATCTTCCCTTACCCCATCGTCTTCTCTTTCCTTGCATGCTGCTTCATTGCTCTCAAATATGATTTTCATCATGCCACTCGGCTCCCCCGGATCCCTTAAATAGCTGCTGGCGACGACAGACTCCTCAGCATGGCGTTCCATGCCCCCCCCCCGCCCCCCACATCTGACTCCACCATCCTTCTGGGGCTTTATTCCTTTTGTGTCTGTATAGAACCCCCACTACTGCTAAACCAGATCCTTAAAACTATGGCCCCTTTCCACATCCATATCTTTAGATGCAATTTTCTTCCTAGGTGGAACAGCCTCTCACCTTTTCTCTTTTTATCCAAATCTAGTTTTCATTCAAGGTGAACTCAGGGCTTAGTGGTTCTATAAGATCTCCTGCCTGCAATGCTTACTCCCCAGCATCAAATTCCCTCCGTTGTCTCCAAGTGTCCCTGTTTAGACCTTCGACCTCACTAGATTCCATTCCCCTTGGAGTCAGTGTCCCAGAACGGAACCCTACTTTGTGCTTTCTTCTCAGCTGAGGCTCTAGGGACTCAGCCCATGCTCTCTCCCCAGCAGCATGGAACACCTCCTCTACCCCATGGGGGTTTCCTTTTCCCAATGCCTGTTTACAAAGAAGCCGGAATCCTTTTATCACCTGCCCTTCTTTGCAGCCTCCAAATCATCCCCTGCCCCTCTTCCTGAAGGGTTTCTGCTTCTAACCACAAAGCATTTGTTAGAATTACAAATAGGACTGTTGTATATAGTTCTGGTTCCCCAGAAGCAGACTCTGAGATGAGGATTTGTGTGCAGGTGACTTGTAAAGGAAGAGCTCCAAGGAGAAAGCAGTAAAGGAGTGGAGAACAGAGCAGGGAAGGTGGGAGAAGCCAGGTAGAGGTAAAGATCGAGGGACAGTGACTTCAGCCCTCACCTGCAGGGAAACTCTGACAGCTACAGAGAACTGGACTTTCTAACTCCCACACCAGCCAGCCAGCCAAGGGCTGCCCTGGGGGATACAATAACTTCAATACTGCAAGTAGGTGCAGAGAGGTTCCCATAGCTGGAAGGCAGGGCTCCAAAGAGAGCAGCAGTTAGAAGCAAAAGCACACAGAAATCTGAGATGGCTCACAGAGATGATAGAAGAGAACCAGGGGATTCGGGCTCAACATAGGTTTTCTTGTATCATCTACTGGTGAGGCAGTTACAATGCATCAAAAGAGCCAGCCACCTAGGCTGTGGCTTACTGCCTCCCTTCTAGCAGCTTATCTGGATGCATGCTTCAGTTCCCCAGGACCAGGCTTGCCAATCTCTTCTCTGTGGACCTGGAAACCCAGAGACCCCTTTCCTCCACGTTTGTCCCCTTTATATCAGCTATGGACATAGAACAATCGCTGTGTCCTTCCCTTGGGAGAGCGAACCTGTGGGATTTTTTTTATATGCCTTTCCTTCCCTCCTAGGAAATGCACTTTTAGAATTTTTCACAATCATTAGTACATACAACAGATGAACAATGTGCCATCTAAGAGTCCCTATTGGTGTGCTCCTGCCTCACAGTGTGCCTCTCTGCATTCTGTCCATGTAACTCACTCCCATTCTCTGATGAAGGAGGCCAGGAAAGCAGAGAGGAGAGAAGCTGGTCTCTACTACCTTTTACAACACACTGTTTAAGTGGTCTTTGTACCTCTGAAAGGGAGTCCTTCAAACAGCCAACAGTTTCAGAGACAGATGAAGAAATGCAACGGAAAATATGTAGATGATGAGGTCTTCAACCCAGGGGTAAAGGAAGGACTCAGAGCTGTTGCTACAGACCAGAGACAAGGCAACTTTTTTCCCAAGGGGAGCTTTCCATCTTTCTGGAGGATGCGTCCTCCCTCCCAAGGGATAGCGAACGTAGATGAACTATCTGGAGAAATTCAATTACCTTCTCTGCATTTAATTATTCTTGCATTTCGTCATCTTAGTAAGCACTGTTTTTCCAGACCCTGGGGACCTTTCCTCCTGTGGGGGAACCAGAAAGATAAAGAGAAGACAGGTATGTGAACTTAGCAGGATGCATGGAGAGAGAAGGAGGGGCTCTCAGCCACTCCAGCACACATGACATGTGTGGCATACCTCTTTGGCTCTATTTTCCTATTCTGACTTTGTCTCGACCTCTCAGGTGGTAGAAATGGCACTTTGTAACCAGCAGCCACCCTCCTGAGAGAGGAGCCTTCCTGATTAGCAGCCATTGGTCACTTGTACCTGAGGGCCAGCAATCATTTCACATACAGTGGCACCACTGAGAGGTTAGATGATGTGTGGACAAGGTCACTCAGTGAGAGAACTGAGAAGGCTCTCTCTAACCCAGGATTCCTTTCACCACTTTGGAATTCTAACTTTCATTGCTCTGTTCTCCCATCCTGTGTACTGTGGAGGGTTTTGCCATAAGAAAAGGATGGCTTTGGGCCAGGAGCAGGATTTCTTTCTCTCTGAACCCCCACCCCCACCCCCGCATATACTTTCATAGATATATGAAACACAATCATGGGTTAAATACCAGTTATTATTAGGAGACCTGGGTTCTGGGCATGGGCCTCCCTGGTTGAAGGAAAACCTAAGCTGAGATAGATCCACGTGGAGGTTTTGGTCCGATGGGGAGCTGTCAACATCCTGTTTTAGTTTGCTAGTCTACCAGAATGCAATATACCAGAAATGGGTTGACTTTTACAAATAGAGACTTATTAACTTATAAGCTTACAATGCTGTGTCTGTGAAAATGTTCAAATCAAGGCATCATAAGGCAATGCTCTCTTCCTGAAGACCAGCTTTTGACAATCCTGGACTCCTGTCACCTGGCAAGGGATATGTTGGAGTCTGCTGAGGTCCCCCTCCTCCTGTAGCTTCCTTTCCTTCAGCTTCCTGGCTTTCATGTCTCTCTCTCTGTTTCTGTGGCTTTTCTCTCTGTCTTCCTTTGAATTTCATTCTCTTATAAAGGACTCCAGTAAGAGGATTAAGACCCACACTGAGCCATAACTTACTGAAGTAACCTAATCAACAGGCCCCACCTACACCCAGAGGAATGGATTAGCTTTAAGAACATGATTTTTGGGATCCACCCAGCTTCAAATTGTCACACATCCTAAATATAGGAGATCCTTCAGGATGAGTGGTATTAAATCTTCTTTGGATGATTGGCAGAATTCACCTGTGAAGCCATCTGGTCCTGGGCTTTTCATTTTAGGGAAGTTATTGATGACTGTTTCAAACTCTTTACTTGTGATGTTTGTTGAGGTCTTCTGTTTCTTGCAAGGTCAGTGTAGATTGTTCCTGTGTTTCTTGGAATTTGTCCACTTCATCTATGTTGTCTAATTTGTTGGCATATAGTTGTTTGTAGTACCCTCTTGTGATCTCTTTTATTTTTGTGGGATCAATATAATGTCTCTGCTCAAATTTCTGATTTTATTTTACATCTTCCCCCCCCCCCTTTTTTTTTTTGGCTTTATCAGTCTACTAAGGGTTTGTCAATTTTTTTATCTTATCAAAGAACCAACTTTTGGTTTTCTTGTTCTTCTCTATTGTAGTTGGTGTTCTCAGTTTTATTTGTTTCTGCTATAATCTTTGTTATTTTTTTTTTCTTCTGCTTGCTTTGGGATTAGTTTACTCTTCTTTTTCTAGTTTATCCAGGTGTGTAATTAGGTCTTTGATTTTAGCTGTTCTTTGTTTTTAATGTAGGCACTTAGCACTATAAATTTTCCTCTCAGCACTGCCTTTGCTGAATCCCAAATGTTTTGATGTTGTGTTCTCATTTTCATTTGTCTCAATATACTTACTGATTTCTCTTTCAATTTCTTCTTTGACCCACTGTTTTTTTTAAAGTATGTTGTTTAACCTTTATACCTTTGTGTGGTTTCCAGACCTCTGCCTGTTATTGATTTCCAGCTTCATTCCATTATGATAAGAGAAAGTGCTTTGTATAATTTCAATGTTTTTAAATATATTGAGACTAGCTTTGTGACCCAACATTCTGTCTATCCTGGAGAATAATCCATGAGTACTTAACAGGATGTGTATCCTGCTGTTTTGGGGTACATTGTTCTGTATATATCTGTTAGGTCTATTTCATTTATCAAATTGTTCTAGTTCACTATTTCCTTACTGATCTTCTGTCTAGATGTTCTACTGATGTGAGTAGTGTAATGACATCTCCAATTATTATTGTAGAGACATCTCTCCTTCAGTTTTGCCAATGTTTGCCTCATGTATTTTGGGACATCCCAGGTAGGTGCATAGATAATTAGGATTGTTATTTCTTCTCGATAGATTGCTCCTTTTAATAATTTATGATGTTCTTCTATGTCTCTCATAACAGCTTTGCTTTTGAAGTTTATTTTGTCCAATATTAGTATAGTTACCCCAGCTTTTTTAGTTATGTGTGAAATATCTTTTTCAAGCCCTTCACTTTCAACCTGTTTGTATCCTTGAGTCTAAGATGTGTCTCTTGTAGGCAGCACATAGATTAGTCATATTTTTAATCCATTCTGCCAGTCTCATGTCTTTTAATTGGGGAGTTTAATCCATTAGCATTCAATGCTATTACTATAAAGGCAGTACTTACTTCACCCATTTTGTCCTTTGGATTTTATCTGTCATATCTTATTTTTACCATTCTTTTTACACTTTTAATTACTTTTACTGATAATCTTCATTTCTAGATTCTCCTCCAAGTCTCTCTCTCCTGTCTTTTCTTGTCAAGCTGCAGGACTCCCTTTAGTAATTCTTGTAAGAGCAGTTTCTTGGTGACAAACTCTCAGTTTCTGTTTATCTGTGACTATTCTAAACTGACCCTCAGTTTATAAGGACAGTTTTGCCAGATATAAGATTCTTGCCTGGCACTTTTTCTCTTTCAGTGTCTTAAATATATCATATGACTGCCTTCTCACCTCTATGATTTCTGATGGGAAATCAGCACTTAATTTAATTGGACATTCCTTGTATGTGATGAATTGCTTTTCTCTTGCTGATTTGGTATTCTGCTTTTATTCTCTCTAGCACTTGACATTCTGATTAGTATGTGTCTTGGAGTAAGTCTATTTGGATTTATTTGGATTAGTGTATGTTGATATTTTTGGACATGGATATCTATGTCCTTCAAAAGAGTTGGGATATTTTCTACCATTATTGCCTCAAATATTCCTTCAGTCCCCTTTCCTTTCTCCTCTCCTTCTGCTATACCCATGATGTGTATGTTTTCATACTTCATGCTGTCATTCAGTCACCTGAGACCCTGTTTAATTTTTTTCCATTCTTTTCTCTAGCTGTTCTTCTGTGTGTTCAGTTTTGGATGCCCTTTATTCTAGCTCATTGATCCTTTCCTCTGTCTCTTCATATCTAATGCTGTATGCTTCCAGATTTTATTTTTTTAATTTCCTTTATTGTGTCTTTCATTCCCATAAAGATGTATTATTTTTGTTTGCATGCTTTCAAATTCTTCTTTTGTGCTCACCCAGTATCTTCTTAATATCCTTAATCTCTTTAGCCATCTCATTTAATTTATTAAGGAAATTTATTTGAACATCTGTGATTAGTTGTCTTGTCTGACAACATCTGTGAATTAGTTGTCTTGTCTGTCATCTGGAGGTTTAATGTATTTCTTTGACTGAGCCATATCTTCCTGTTTCTTAGTAAGGCTTGTAATTTTTTGCTGGTATCTCAGCTTCTGACTTTCTTGATGTCTTTATTCTGGGCTCAGTTTCTTTAACCTAGAGCTTTATTGTTGATTGGCTTTGTGCTAAAGCTCTTCTTTGACACTTGCTTCAAATTATTTTGGAACTTTATAGTAGCTCTTGTTTAACAAAGCATATTTTTCCACCTCTTATTCATCTGACTTTTGCCCCAGCATATAAAACTGCCATAGCTTGCACTTTGCCTTGCCCTGCTACACCTTTTCATGGAGAAGAGCTGCCCTTTTACAAGTTCTTCCCCACTGCTCTAAGAGGGCACCATGTCTCTAGATTAGCCACACTCTCTCCCATGCTGGAGGCAGGTTTGAGACAGACTACCAGTTGCTTCCTGTTCTGATCGCACTGAAAACTGTCCACATCATCCCAAGAAACTGATGGCGCTCTGCCCGCCTCTCTTTCCTGAAGGACGTTGGTTGGAGTCAAGGGTGGGGACAGAAATTTAACCTGTGAAGGCTGAAACTGTCTGTGGTTGCTTGGAGAGACTGATGGAGCTCCAACAAACCTCTTCTGCTAGGGCAGGGATGGAGTAAAGGCTGTGGGCAGTAATCTAAGCCATGCAGACTGAAACTCTTTGTAGAAGCCCAGAGAAACTGATGAAGCTTTGCCTAACTTCCTCCCCTGTCAGGGCTGAGTTTGCAGTCCATGCTGTGGCAGAAATCTAAGCCGTTTAGGCCAAAACTAACTGCAGCTGCCCAGAGAGACTTTGAAGCCTTGCTCACACTCCTCCCCTGCCAGAGACAAGGATGGAGTTGAGGGTATATACAGTAAACTAAGCCCTGCAGGGTGAAACTGTCTGTAGATGTGGCAAGAGACCAATGAAACTCTACTGACCTTCTTCCCCTGCCCGGGGAAGGGTTAGAATCCAGGCTGGAATAGCAATCTGACCTGGAGGAAAAAAGCCTATCCCTACCATGCAGAAAGACACTGTGATTTTCAATCAGCTCTGCTTCCACTCCTGCAGGAGGCAGAGTTAAAATAGAGACTGCTGTTTTATTCTAACTTGGACAGGTTCAAACTCTTCCTGTACTTAGAATTGGAATCTAGCTAGCTTAATTTGCTAAACAATAGCCATAGTAATTGCTTGGCCATCTCCTCCTCCCCTGTTTTGGGGAAGTGGAGCTTTGAATTCCAGTTGAAGGGGGGGTGGTCTGAAGCAGCCTGCCCTGCCAGGGGAGAAAGGACACCAGTCTCCACAATGTGGAGGGATCTACTCACTAATCTTCACCACAGATGGCCAGTTGTTTCCTTCTGTTTTTTCCTGGATGATGTATGGTATTTTTCTGGTCTCTGGACACTCCCCTCCCAAACAGATGACGTAGATAAAACTTGGCTTATTACTAACAACCCTGTAGGACAAGCTGTCTCTTAGAGCTCCCTACTTGGCTGCCATCTTACCTCTCCCTCGAGTTGTAATGGTTTTTGCTGGTGGACCGTCTTGCCTCGATGTTGATGACTGATGACTGATCAGGGTGGTGATTGCTGAAGGTTGGAATGGTTGTGGCAATTTCTTAAAATAATACAACAATGAAGTTTGCAACATCAATTGACTCTTCCTTTCAGAAAAGATTCTTCCATAGCGTGGGATGTCATTTGACAGCATTTTACCCACAGTAGAACTTCTTTCAAAATTGAAGTCAGTCCTCTCAAACCCTGCTTCTGATTCACCAACCAAGTTCATGTAATATTCTAAATCCTTTGCTGCCATTTTAACAATGTTCTCAGCATTTTCACCAGGAGTAGCTTCCATCTCAAGAAAACACTTTCTTTACTCCATAATAAACAACTCATTTATTCAACTTTTATTATGAGATTGCAACAATTCAGTCACAGCTTCAAGCTCCGCTTATATTTCTCATTCTCTTCATTTTTCCACCACATCTGCAGTTACTTCCTCCATTGATGTCTTGAACCTTTCAAAGTCATCCATGAGGGTTGAAATCAACTTCTTCCAAACTCCTGTTCATGTTGATATTTTGACACTTCCCATGAATCACAAATGCTCTCAATGGCATCTAGAATGTTCAATTTTTTCCAGAAGGTTTTCAATTTACTTCACCCATATCCATCAGAGGAATCACTATCTATGGTAGTTACAGCCTGATGAAATGTATTTCTTAAATAATAAGACCTGAAAGTCAAAATGACTCCTTGATCCATGGGCTACAGAATGGATGTTGAGTTAGTAGGTATGAAAAACAACATTCATCTCATTTTACATCTCCATCAGGGCTCTTGGGTGACTAGGTGCATTGTCAATTAGCAGTAATATTTTGAAAGGAATCTATTTTTCTGAGCAGTAGTTATCAACAGTGGGCTTAAATTATCCATTGCACCATGTTGTAAAAGATATGCCATCATCCATGCTTTATTGTTCTATTTGTAGAACACAGGCAGAGTGGATTTAGCAAAATTCCTAAGGGTCTTAAGATTTTTGGAATGGTAGATGAGCATTGGCTTCAACTTAAAATAGCTAGCTACATTAATCTCTAACAAGAGAGTCAGCATGTCCTTTGAAGTTTTGAAGCCAGGCATTGACTCCTCTTCTTTAGATATGAAAGCCCTAGATAGCATCTTGTATCAATGGAAGTTTTTTTGCATAAATTGAAAATCTGTTGTTTAATGTAGCCACCTTCATCAATTTTCTTAGGTAGATCTTCTGGATAACTTGCTGAAACTTGTACATCAGCACTTGCCACTTCACCTTGAAATTTTTTGTTATGGAGACAGCTTATTTTTTTAAACCTCATGAACCAATTTCTGCTAGCTTCATACTTTTCTTCTACAGCTTCTTCACCTCTCTCAGCCATCACAGTATTGAAGAGAATTAGGGTTTTGCTACAGATTAAGATTTGACTTCAGGGAATGTTGCAGCTGGTTTAATCTTCTATACAGACCACTAAAACTTTCTCCGTATCAGCAATAAGGCTGTTTCACTTTCTTATCATTCAGTGTGTTCACTGAAAGAGTACTTTTCATTTCCTTCAAGAATTTTTCCTTTTATTCACAATTTTGCTAACTGTTTGGCAAAAGAGGCCTAGTTTTTGGGCTATTTCACCTTTCAACATGCTTTCCTCACTAAGCTTAATCATTTGTAGCTTTTGATTTAAAGTGAGAGATGTGCAATTTTTCCTTTCATTTGAACACTTAAAGTCCATTGTAGTATTATTAATTGGCCTTACTTCCATGTTGTTGTGTCTCAGGGAATAGGGAAGCATGAAGAGAGGGAGAAAGATTAGGTATTGCCCTGTCAGTAGAACAGTCAGAACACACACAACATTTATCAATTAAGTTCACCACATCATATGTGCACGGTTCATGGCACCCCAAAACAATTACAATAGTAACCTCAAACATCACTTATCACAGATCACCACAACAGATACAATAATAAAGAAAAAGTATGAAATACTGAGAGAATTATCAAAATGTGACTCAGAGACATGAAATGAGCACATGCTGTTGGAAAAATGGTGTCAATAGACTTCCTCAATGCAGAGTGGCCAGGAACCCACAATTTGCAAAAACACAATTTCTGCAAAATATAAATAAAGTAAAGCACAGTAAAATGAGGTATGCAGTGATGGATAAAACAAAGGAAGATTGGAATCTGTCACAAAGCCCGATTTCTTAAACTTCAATAAGCTTAGTCTGGAGTTTCAGCAAATTGGGAGTGGGGCATCCTGGTTGGTTTGTTTCCCACAGAAATCATATCTGGCAAAAGCAAGCATGAAAGATACACACACCACTCTATATAATTCTTTGTGTCATGTTGTAATGTTTCACTGTGAAGTTTAAGGGAAGGTGTGGAGCTTGAGCCAGATGATCAGAGGAACCAAATTTAGGGGTACTTGGAGCATTTCTGTGCATTAATGGGAGATTGAGGCCAGGTGCTGTGAAGGACGGGAGCTCTTATTGCATTGTAGACTCAAGCATAGCTTGAGACCTGCTGCTTTTCAAAAGCAGTTAAAGGGCCATTTGATAGAAGGAATGGTTGGATTTCACACTGTCTATATCCATTATTGTCCCCAGATCACCAGGTTAGAGTGTTTAAGAAAGCCTAAGCCTGGCTTCTTTCCTCTTTCTTTCATAATCCTTCTCAGTAGTTCAACATTCTCTTTGCCTGTCTTTAGAAAGTTTCAGGCAGAAATATTTGCTCTAGTTTCATTACAATTTCCAGGATATTAGCCCTCTCTCTCTTCTTTCATCCCAAATCCAAAAGTTCCTTGAGGCCGTCACTTCATACCTCATAGTTTTATTTCTGCAGTATTGGGTGTGTTTAATCTTTGTATTTATTTTTTTGATACTCCTCTCTATATAAACACAGCTAGTATAATAAAAACACTATTCATTACCAAGACATAAGGACATTGAGCACTGTGTTTTGGAACTTGGGCATAATAGATGCAGCTTTTTATACCATACCCTGTGCTTATAGGCATGGGGTTAAGTCTTCTTCTGTCCAAACATATTTGGGACTTTTCCTCATCAAAGAGAATGCATTGACAATCTATGCAAGTTGGATATGCTCAAATGGACCAGGTATATTCTCTATGGGAAGAAAGTTCCCCCAAGAAAAAGAGTGGGAGAGAAGGCCACCAGAATTCATACAGGTTTGGAATTTGGGGAGTTCAGAGTTCCAGGACTAAATCTGGAATCCTTAGGGATGCAAAAGCCACTCTTCTCTTCCTTATGTATAGTGCAGAATGGGTGC
This sequence comes from Cabassous unicinctus, assembly GCA_029593785.1. Lineage (NCBI taxonomy): Eukaryota > Metazoa > Chordata > Mammalia > Cingulata > Chlamyphoridae > Cabassous > Cabassous unicinctus. The sequence goes on from JAQZBX010013562.1 coordinate 29,133, forward strand.
AGGGTATATCAAGATTGTAGGAGAGAAGGTGAGAGACTTCCAAGGTTTGATCTGAGCACTTCTCACCCTTTCTATCTCCCCATCTGTTTCCCAATCTGTGTCAGACTGACCTAAGACTATTTCCCCTGAAGTGGCCATAGTCCAAATGCTTAACTGGATCAATCAGGGATAGTTGAGTTTGAGACCTTATCATGCCCCAGTTAATCATATATTTAACCACTTTTCTGAAGGAGGTGTGTTTGAAGAGTACTTTTGTAGAGCAACTATTTATATATATATATATATGTAAAGATGCTTAGATTACATAAATGCCACACAAAAACTACAGGGATTCCCATGTTCCCCACCTCCCACACCTCCCACAAACTCCCACACAAACATCCTTCATCAGTGTGGCACATCACATACAATGGATACACACATCCTGGGGCTTTGCCACTAAGCATGGACCATGGTTCACATTGTAGACCACACTCTCTCCCACACAGCTCCTCATACTATAAGTTGATGTAAAATGGCCTATATCTGTCGTTGTAATGTCACTCAGGATAATTCCCAAGTCCCGAAAAAGCCTCTGTATTACAATTTCTTTTCCCTCTCCCTGCCCCCAAAGTGTCCAGTGGCCATTGGCTCCATATTAATGTTGTAATTTCTTCCATTGCTTGAATCACAATATGTCTACAACAGAATACCAGTAAGTCCACTCTAGTCCATAGCTCTTCCCCCAATCCTGAGGAGTCTGGGATGGTGATGTCCACTCCACCTCCAAGTGAGAGGGGGTCCACATCCCATGGATAAGATGGATGGAATTATCCTGCCTGCAGCTGCAGACTCTCTCCACTCCCTGGGATGGCCGTCGTCCATCATCGTCTCCTCACCAGGTGACTTGGGTCAGTCCATTGAGCTGCAGAGTAGGAGTTGCAGCTCCACTGAGATTCCAGGCCCAGCTGGCTCATGGGCAGGCCAGAGGCTCCAGTCTCTGGAAGTACACCTACAAACTCCAGCACCACATATAGGTTTGAATGGAAGGGACTGATGGACCATGTGCAGGGAGGACTTATTTGAGTCCAACTCTGTCACTCTCAGGAGCACAGATTCCAAAGTAGAGCCCACTGATAAGGCATCAATGTCTGGAGTTATCCCCCCTTATATAGGACCTGGGTGTCTCCAGAGCCCTCAGGAGCCCCTCTGTGTGAGGTGATATCCACTTTGGTGTAGAATAATTATTTTAAGGACTATCTCTGAGAAAGAGAGAGTCTGTTGACTGAATTTCTACCCCCAGCCTTCTACCAACTCTCCACCAAGCTAAGCATTTGCTCTGAGAGAACAATTATGCTCATTTTCACTTTTTTTTTTTTCAAGCTAGAAGAAATATCTTCCCTGCATTGTTACAGAGACTGGATAAATGAGACAGATAGATGGGGGCAGGTAAGAGGAGGTGACAGGAGTTGGCTGCCAAGTTACCTTTGTGATCCATCTCTGCAGAAGCCTGTGTTAATTCCAAGGAGACTCAGCAAGACTTATATCCAGCAATGACAGTTTAGACATCTAAACATGACCTTGGAGGTGTCCATAACCACAGCTGAAGATATGCCAACTTTTCAGCATAGTTTATCACAGGGGCTACATAACCATGTCAGAACTGGCTACATTCAGTGCTTTAGTGTGTCTGCAAATGAACGTCCTTGGGCCTTTAACTGCTGTGCAGTGCAGTGAGACTGCTTTAGTTTCTGCCCATTTTCAGTAATTAGACACTGACAAGAAGCCTGAGACAATCCTCTTGTATTCTTTAGGCTGTGAGATGCCCACACTGTAGGCATCAAAAACAATTATTTAGAGGAACTGCTAAACTGTTTTCTGGAGTGTCTGCATCATTTTACATTACCACCAGCAATGTACAAGGGTATGCTTGCCATCACTTTTTATTTTCTGTTTTTTAAAAAAATAATAGCCATCCTAGTGAGTGTGTGGTGGTATCAAATTGTGATTTAGATTTGCATTCCCCTGATGACGAATGATGCTGAGCATCTTTTCATGGGCTTATTGGCCATTCATATATCTTTTTGGAGAAATGTCTATTCCAGTCCTTTGCCCATTTTTAATTGTACTATTTGTCACTTCTTGGTAAATATCCCAAAGAATTGAAAACAGGGACTCGAACAGATATTTGAAAACTCATGTTTATAGCAGCATTGTTCAAAGTAGTCAAAAGATGGAAGCAACCCAAGTATCCCTGAACAGATGAATGGAAAAACAAAATGTGGTCTATCCATACAATGGAATAGTATTCAGCCATAAAAAGGAATGAAATTCTGATACCTTGCTACAACATGCATGACTCTGGAAGACATCACATGGAGGGAAATAGGTCAGACAAAAACACAAATGTCATATGATCCTATTTATATGAAGTACCTAGAATAAGCAAATTTCATAGAGGCAGATGGTAGATTACATGTTGTCAGGAGCTGCAGTCAAGAATGGAAGGGGAACTTATTGCTTAATGGGTGCAGAGTTTCTGTTTGAGATGATGGAAGAGTTGGAGTAATGGATATTGGTTATGGTAGCACAATATTGTGAGTATAATTAATAGCATTGAATTGTACACTTGAACAAGGTTAAAATGGGAAATTTTGAGTTGTACATATGTTGCTACAGTAAAATATAAAAAAAAAATATTTTTAATTTAATTATTCAAGCACTTCAGAGTTTGCTGGTCAGCATCTCCTGCGCCATGGTCCACCTGCCATCTGGTCAAGCTTCAGCTGTTAGAGGAAACAAAACAAAACAAAAAACTAGATCTCTGCTTCTGGTTCACCCGAACTTACTAGGTATGAGAAAGCTTACTCTCATGTATTAATGGAAAATGTTTTCAAATACACATCATTTCCTAGTGTCCACTCTTTCTGCTGCTCTCATTTTACCAGAAACTAGGGCTCTAAATTGGTGATTCTCCAAGTGAGGTCCTCAGACCAGTGGAATCAGCATCGCTTTGGAGTTTGTCAGAAATGCAAATTCTCGGGCCCCAGCCCAGACTTGCTGAAGTAGAAACTTGGAGGGTGCGGCCCAGTAATCTGTTGTTTAACAGGTTTAGAATCTCAGGTGGGGTCTGATATTCTGAGTTTCAGGTGATTCTGATGTACTTTGAATTTAAGAACGGCTGGTTTATGTGTTTGTTTGTTTGTTCGTTTGTTTGTTTGTTTTTTGGCGGAGGGCCCAGAAGGACATTTAAGAACACTGAAACTAAAAAAAACAAAATGGATTTGAATCTCAGTTCTGTGACCTAATATCAATGTGATGTTAGTCAATGCAAACAATTGCATAATGTTTCTTAGCCTCCATTAACCTCATCTATAAATTGGCAATAATAAGCAAACCCAGCTAAGATTTTAAGAAGATAAAATAGTGCATGTAAAATGTGTTTAATAAACATTAGCCATGAATATGGATCTCCTCTGTTTGGGCCCAAGCCAATGTCAGAGCATGGTTCATATTATAGAGTTATTAATACAAAACCGCTTCCCAGGTACATGATGGGCAAAACAATCTGAAGAATGAGCTGTTGCTCTTCAGGAGTTTCAAACCCACACTCTGTGGAGTGTAAAGGAGGTTTGGCATCAGGAACTGCTGCTGACTGCTGTTCTCTTTCTCTCATTAACTGTCAGAATATATTCTGGACCTTTTCCTGGAAGTCAAAAGGAAGGACTGGAGCACATTCTACACCATCCCCAACATCACAAGCATTTGAGTGTCCTGGAGATCTTATTATAATTCAGATTCCGATTCAGTACAGCTGAGGTGGGGCCTGAGACTCTGCATTTCCAACAAGCTTCCAAGTAATGCTCCTGCTCTCTCGCTGAACACAATTTTGAATAGTGAGGTGCTAGCTCAGTGCTTCTCAAATATGTTCATATATTCACCTCTAGATTTCTTCTACTAGAGAAATGGTACAGGGACTTTCAGCATCAGCATCCCCTGGGATCTTTACTAAACATGCAGAATCTCAGACCCCACCCTGGAATATGCATCTGACAATATCCCCAGGTATTGCAGAAACACATTCAAATTTGGGGTCTATTCAGGGCTAGCTTCCTGGGTGTGCTTACTTGCACAGGGCTGCGTGCACAAAAGAACCTTGTGTTTGGCACAATGCTCTGTTGCTGCCATCTTGAAATTCTTAATAATATTTGAACAGGATGATCCACATTTTAATTTTGCACCAGGGCCCACAAATTTAGTGTCTTGTCCTGGATACACTGCTCTAGACCAGTGATTTTCAAACTTTGGTTTATGTTTATGATTCATCCATTTGGGACATTGTTAGAAATTCAGATTTTTAGATTCCCAAAGATTCTGAACCAGTAGGACAGAAGTGAGACCAAGTTTTGGTAACAAACTCTACTCCCCTGACCTAACTAAGTCTTTCAGCATTCCCATGCTTTATGTCAGGGAGATGCCAGAGAAAGCTGATGTCTCCCCTGTGTTGTCCAGCAAATACAATAAGCAGCAGAAAGCTTGCTGGACACTAGAGCAGAGGTGTTTCTGGTTGAGCAGTTTCCCCACAGGAGCCCTCAGAAGTGCTTCTTCCCCTGAATTGGAGTTGCCTGCAATGATTGCATGACATTTACACAAGTATGCATGGCAAAGATGCACAGTACAGGATGCCTCATCTTGAGAGAGACCACCTGGGGTCCTGGAACATCCAGTAGCAATGTCTAGGCTGTTTATGGCTACATGCTATTTTGAGAATTTAGTGGAAGCAATTACTCCTCCCCACTGAAAACTTTACCTTTGTACATTCTAATGAGCACACAGGACCAGGATGTGAGACCTGGCCCCATCACTGACTAGCTTTAGTACCTTGGGCAAGTCACCAGACCACTCTGAACCTTAGAGTCCTCCTCTTTTAAGTACATAATAGGTAAAGGCATATCTACCTCACAGGTTTGTTGCAAAAATCAAATGATACAGAGGAGATGTAAAAGTGCTTTGCACACAGCAAAAGAATGTATAAATTTGAGGCATTACTATCCATATCGTGTGGCATTGTTATTTCCAACATGATAGTTAGGATGCAGTCACTGAATTTGTGAATTTAGCCTGAAGCCTTAGAGCATACTTGGAGAAGCAAGAGAGGGAAATGAAGACAGAGAGATGTGACGCTGACTTGGTGAGAGTAGCTGGGAAAATTGAAAATGTAGCAAAAGAGAAGAGAGCTCCCACAATTTGGGGGTTCCAGATGCAAAAATGAAAGGAAGACAATCTATTTTTATAGGTGCAAACAGTTTGGGGATTTTGGAAAATGCCTTCAGTCTAGTGGTAATTGAACGTTTCTGCTCTTGCATATAATGAAGATAAATACCAGTGCTAGTGGTCCATATTTAGTTTTGATTTCAGAAGCTTTCTGCCGGAATTCGCTATTCTGAGATGAGGGGAATACTGTTTAGTGGTAAAAAGCTGGGTCTCTGATATAGCATATGTTAGCTGTATGGCTTGGGAAAGTTATCCAGGTTCATTGTACCCAAATCCTTTACCAATGGAAACTTCATTAAGGATGGTTATAGATGTGGAATGGTTGTGTATCCTCAAAGCACCTGGAACAGTTACACGAGTGATTTTCATCATTCATGTCATTGAAATCGTTCACGCAGCCATCTAGTTACGGGAGATGCCTCCAGGCTACAGTCGGGTGTTAGTTGAAGGGTCCCTATGCTCAAGTGCTCTCAGAAGCACTGAACATGTGGCCCAGAAGTGGGCAGCCAATGTTCTGACCTCTGCTGCTGAATTTCAGAAATTGAAACATTATAGAAAGTTCCATGACAAATCTAAAAGAAGGAAATGCGTGTGTGTATACAGGGAGCAGGCAGGGAAGACAATGCACAATAATAACACATCCTGGCTCTGCCAGGAATGTCCTACTCTGACAGCTCCTATTTTCTTTCCAGTCTCTTGACCCATGTGTCTGGTCTTCCCTGCAGGTGCACAATTGACAACCGGGTCACGCGGGTGGCCTGGCTGAACCGCAGCACCATCCTCTATGCTGGGAATGACAAGTGGTGCCTGGATCCCCGTGTGGTCCTCCTGAGTAACACACAAACCCAGTACAGCATCGAGATCCAAAACGTGGATGTGTACGACGAGGGCCCCTACACCTGCTCCGTGCAGACTGACAACCACCCCAAGACCTCCCGTGTACACCTCATCGTGCAAGGTAAGTGGAGTTGGCTGCACTGTCCATAGAGGACCTGCAGGGAGAGCCTGGATGAAAGACTTTTTCTATGATTCTCAAAAGAGATGAGTTCTGTTTGTTCTCTCTGGCCGGAGCAACTTCCTGGCTGTCATTTTGTAGTTTGAAGCTGAATTTTCTCATATTTTGCCCATTGAACAGGAGCAGGATTTGTTTTTGCTTTTGTTCCATAATATATATTCTCAGAAAATTATCTTCTAATTATTGCTTTCCTTGACTTATTTTATTTTAATTTTTTTAATCTCTGAAGCTTTTTAGGTTCCATCCAACTCCAAACCACTTTCATTGAAGACCAGCCTTTCTTGCTTTTCTGGAACTACACATATGCCATGCCCTAGCCCAGCCTTCATAGAAGGCAAAGCCAAACCAGCAGATGCTCTGGATAACTTGATGCATTCTTCCCAGCCCTCCCCTCCCCACTGTTTCCAGCTGTCATCTCCCTAGTCCAGGATGTCTGAGATCACATCACCCTTTAATATCTCTGTCTGGGACCATGTTTTCCTGTTGCTTTTCCACACTTGCCCCCTCCCATCCTTTGCTTTCAAGACCTTGTTTTTCTGGTAGTTGCTGTTGTTGTTTGTGACTCTCTTGTTTCTACTCTCTGAGTTCTCAGACCCTGGGAACTGTGTTCACCTATCCCCCATGACCCATGGAGCAGAACAAGCCCTGGGGCATTCAGACAACCTTGAGCTGGGTAGGGTAGATTCCTAATTACTGCTTAAGATGTCAGAGCTGCACTTTGTCCCTGTCTGCCTGTGAGAACCTGATCAAGGTATTAGATGTCTCTCACTCTTCGTTCTGTAAAATGGGGTTTATGGTGGGAGGAGCTAAAGATTATGTGAGTATGTATAAAACATTTTGAAGAGTGCTTGGCTGATACCAGTGCTATGTAAGTATTAGCAGCTATTATTATTTCTAAAATATTATTGCTATTTTTTTAAACTTTTTTAACACTGTTTACAATGGACCAAATACCTCATTAATTTATTATCTCAGAATCTTAAGTACCCGAGCAATGGGGCCATAGTATCTCCACTGGGTATTTCTTACCCACCCGGCTGCCAAGTTCCTTTCATCCAACTAATTGGCAGACCCAGGGCAGTCAGTGCCTCCTCTTGAGGCTCCTCCAGCTGACCCTTTCTTTCAGCCCAAGCAAAGGGGTGAAGAACAGTTGGGTGAATGGTTAAAGTGACAAGGGAAAAGAAAGTGGTGTGAGAAGGAAGAATTAAGGGAAAGCTAGCTGTGAGAAGGCAGAAGAAAGTAAACCTTGGATCATGGATAGGAACTGTGAAGAACAGGAAAGGGTAAGCAACAATGAGAAAAAAGTGCATTTAGGATAAGGAATATGGAGAAAGTAGCTCTGGCCATGTGGAATATTTGAATATCATGCCAATGGGATGTTTGAATCCCTCACGCTTTGGCAAAACTTGGTCATAACAGGTTTTTATTGTTAATTTTCCTTACTCTTTCTTCCAAAAAGGAAATTTTAATGGCTCTTCCTTGTGTTGGTTCTCCAAATGAATGTTTTCCAAATGGCTAGTTGCAACTAACATTTTAAAAGGAAATAGATAGTAGAAGGTATCAGAGTATATTGTGAACAACAGAGTAGTACCGTCATGGGAAACTTTTGTTTTCAGTGTGTGTGTGTGTAAGGTTTTAATATAAAATATATTTTTATTGTAGATAGTTGTCAAAAAAAGTTTGAGATTCCCTGCTCCATAGGATGAATGCTCCAGAGGCACAGTCTAGGGCAGGCATTTCTCAACTGCCCCTCTTATTATTGTTGTGAGCAGAATCTCCAGCAAGGTCAAAGAGAGCCTAGGAACTATGCACCAGTAGCAACATTTGCTTTAACAAACGGGGCCTTTATGGAGTTGGCAAATGGAAGGAATAGGGAAAAAATGCTGAAAGATCCCTGAAAATAAGGACCAAGTTTTAGTCCTATTTTTTCCTTAAGCCACCTCTCACACATATCCACACATTCCTGCCTGAAGCACATGGTAGAGTGCCTTAAACAAAGTGAGCATTTAATAAATGTTTCTTGAAGCAAATGGCTGGAATTACAGCCCAGAGGTCTTACCTGGGCTCTAAGATAAAAGTTTGAGTCTATGTGGAGGTGGAGCTGGGAGGGGGTGAAGGGATGGGGCCATGTCAATGTTCACTCATGTCTAAGCTAATGGAAAATATCTAATCTCCAGCCAGGTGTTTACATCTGTGACTTGGCTAGATGCCCTCTTAGCATGACACATCATCTCACGTATTGGAATCTCATCTTGGGCTAATTTTCGAACGCTGATGGGTGTATTGATTTGGAAACAAGCTGGGTTAAAAAAGGCATTGGTCTTGTACGCAGACACAGCCCAAGCTAATCTGCTGTCGATATGCCTGGACCGAATATTATTGACACTTTAATGAATAGAAGGCCATAGTTTTCAGAGCCAAACTGTCCTTCTCTTAAAAGCAATCAGACAAACTAAATAGAACCAGACTCCCCTGTTTCTGTATTGGAAATAGGATACATCACCATCAAGGATTAAAAAAGAAAAATATATTTATCTTGGGATCATTTATTATACTGAACATGAACCCTAATTCACCTAGCAGAAGCTGACGGTCTGGATTTTGTTGAAGTGGCTATTCAACCCTGAGTAAGAATGCCACTGGAATGACATTTGGGCATATTAAGTTTACAAAATGGTATTAAAATCATGTAAAAAACACAAGAGCACAAGCAGGAAAAAAAAGGAACTAAATTGTTATACCACCCATGAATATGTGTATTTATGTATATATAGTCAACTTTATATATATATAAATAAACCCACAGAGAAGGAAGATAACATCGTGATCACAATATTATGCAAGTTTCTTTCCCCATATTATCACATATCCCTTCTACTTCACTAATTCTTTGTACTGGTTCTTGTTTATGGCTGTAATGCAATATATTTAGTTCCCTGCTGACAGTTCCACGTCTAGCTAAGATTTATTCCTTCAACCCTTGTATGTGCACTCATTTATTCCTTCGTTCTTTCATATGCTTTTCATGCTTTGTTCTCTGGGATATTTCTAAAATCTGCTAATCACACTTCATATCCTTGCAGCAAAGTGAAAAAGGAAATTGCTGCAGTTCCTTTTTTTCTGAGTGAGTCTTCCCTTCTTTTCTGACTATTGGTTGTTGTTGAATTGATTTCTCCCTTTGGTTTTTAGGAAGACAGCGATGGGGCTTCCTAAATTCTCCTGATCTTTCCCATGTTCATGGGAGTAAGGGATTGTTTCTGACTATCCTGCCAGACCTGGTCAAATGATTGGTGTGGGGATTGGGTCCATCCAATCTGAGGTGACAGTACCTGCAATAGGCACTATAGGGGAAAGAGTGGCAAAGCCATCGAAAGTGCCAAGCAGAGTAAGGGTGCATGTCAAACTACATTGATCCAAGACTGGTATCCAAGTAGGAATCTGAAACAAAAAAATTATCTTGGCCAGGATGTATGATGAACCTGCAGTAAGAAGATGATGGCACTTCTAATCTGCACTGTCCAATAGCTGACTTAAAACCAATTTTGTTAACTAAAAGTAAATAAAATGTTGCAAAAAATCAGCTCTTCAGTCTCACTAGCCACAATTCAACTGCTTCAGTAAATATATGTGGCCAGGTGGCTTCTGTACTAGACAGATATAGAACATTGCCTTCATTGTAAATGAATACCATTATGGATGAGTGGGTGTTAAAACAAGAGTGGGTCTCCATGGCTTGAAGGGCCAGATGTAATAGGGAAAGGAGAATGACCTTTTGGAGACAGGATAAACTGAGAAAAGATGGTGGTCTAAAGAGGAGATAATTGTTGAAAAGGGGTGAACACTTGATTTCCTTTATTATGTAGGACAAAGAAGAAAGTCCAGAGGTCCAAAAATGTTTGTGAAGAAGAGGCATACTTTGGGGACCAATTAAATGTAGGAGTGAGGAAGGGGGAGAATAAGTCTAATAGAGATTTCTGCCTTGGAGCCCTGGGGGAGGTTGATACTAATATCGCTAAAGCATCCTGTGGTTAAATGAGTAGGGTGGTAGAGGTGAGGAAATTAAGATACCTGGTGTGACAGTTTAAAGTTCTTTTTTGAATACCCAGAAAGGAGGATTATATACTTTTAACTAATCCATTTCTGTAGGTTAGTTAGCCTAATGATTGGACTAAGTCAGTGAGGCATGAGCCCGCTTGGGTCTCTGCCCTCTTGCTGGGTCTGGTATAAACACACACACACACACACACACACACACA
>JAQZBX010013563.1:0-39658 GCA_029593785.1 Cabassous unicinctus
TTTATTTATTTATTTATTTATTTATTTATTTATTTATTTTTACTTCTTTAGCCTCAACTGCTGGAGGTTATTTTCCACACTAACAAACACTGATCCCCCAAAAACAGAACATTTGGTACTTCTCTGAAAGTGCTCCCCGTGATTCCCATAAAGCTTACTGTTTCTGCCTTATAGTCATTCCACACATCAACTGAACAAGTTAACATCTCTTATACCTCAAAAACAGCTCCTTCTAGCCCCCTCCTCTCAAAATACTCCTATGTAATCACATAAAGATCTGTGCTTTTTTCAAGATTATAACCCTTGCTGTGTTAAATATTTGTCTTCACCAATGTTGAGAGGCCATGAATTCTCCCAGAGGAGGGTTATATTCTTCTTTATTTTTTGCTTTTAAATCTTTAGATTTTAGCCATTATCTATTATATAATATATAGTGATTGTGAATGAATGAATTTGTGAACACAAATAGAATAGTAAAATGTTGATTTTACTATTCTTTTTCAACAAAAGCAAGCTTACTCACTTACAATAACTGAGAAAGAGGTGTTTGAATTGTCTGACGTTCTTAACTTTATAATATCTGAAAAGCAAATCTGTTTCGTTTTCAACATATTAAAGTTATTTAAGAAATGCTAACTAAACAGAATACCTGAGAGACCTATGTTGACAAACAAATAATTCTGTAATCATCACACCTTTACAGTTCATGGTATATATATCTCCCTAAAGTGAGTATTCTTCTAAGTATGTTGAAATGGGTTCTGCAAACTTGCTGACCCTATTAACATTTTGCAACACAGTGTCTGTTCTGATTATTAGAAATCACAACATTGTGCTGCCCTTAAATATGCTGTCTGGTTGGAAAATCTATAATAGAAAGATTCAGTTTGCACATGGTGACTAAAAACATTAAGGTAGGAGGCAGTAAACCATAGCACTCCAAAAATAAAAAATAAAAATCATACCTCAAACAAGACAATTGCCCCATAGTGCCAGATTTGAGGACTGACTGCGTGACGGAATGGCTGATTGATTGGCAAACGGCTTAGATGCCTGGGTGACAAGCTGATGGGAAGACTCATTCACTGGGTCATTCACTCCCTGGCTCAAGTCTTGACTGGCTGGCTGACTAGCTGCCTAGCAGACTGGCTAGTTGACTTGCTAGCTGACTGGTTGACTAACTGTACGGATGGCTAACTGACCAGCTACGTGTCTGATTAAACGGATGACAAGAGGCATGGCTGCCTGATGGACTGCCTTGGAAGATGTTTGACTGATGGGCTGGTTGACAGTTTGCCTGACTAAATTAAAAACTGTTATGCAGAACTGTGCATATTCTGGAGGCGTTTGCAGCAGCATACACATACCCACTCAGAATGCAAGGATATGAAGCGATCCTGACCATGTTTATGTTTTCTGGAGCGGCAGAACATTCACGTCTCCACTTCAAAAAACATATTACACCTGAGAAACTCAATCTTCTGGTCGTAAAAAACTAAACTAAACTAAAATAAAATAAGCACCTCAGACTTCTGATATTTAACCAGAGACCACTGGGGAAGAATTAGTGACTCTGTCTGTGGATAGTCGGAAGTGCTAAGGAAAAAGTAAGAGTGTTTGCTACAATCTGGAGAAGCCCAACCTTAAGTGGTATGAGTGCAGATGATCATAAATTAGTTTGTTTCCAAAGGGTGGGTCAGTTACTATCTTTTCCCTGTCCCATGTTAGAGAGATTGGTAACTAATTTTCCCATGATAGATTCTTCATTTAATCAGATCCACCTGCATCTCTCAGGTAGTGAATCTTAAAAAATCCACCCAGCATTCCCCTATTCATTAGGGAACTGCTCCACCCCATCCTGTGTTCTGATGAGACTATCCATCACAGTGTCTTGCTGACCCACTGTCAATGGTTCTGATTCAAACTCTCCTTCCAAAGAGTAGGAAGATGGATTTAAAAAAATAAATTATGTCATGTTCTTACTGAGGAATTCCCTATAAGGATCAGTTCAGTGTCAAATTTCTGGAGGCATTCTTCCCTGCCAGAAGGAGATTGCCCCAAAGAAAATAAAGCTAACAAGAAGAAAGCAGAGCCAAAAGATAGAGATAGTGGTCTTATATTCATACATACCCAAAATCTGCCATTGGACTTCTCAGTGTTATGGTCCAATAAATCTTATCTTACTCTGAGCTAGTTTGAGTTCTATCACATGTAATCAAGAGTTCTGAATAATATAGAACCATTGTTTCATTAACTTATATGGATGCAATGATTAATTCACTGTTTAAATAAATATTTATTAAACACCTGCCAGGTGCACTTAATACAATGGTATGAAATTATATTAATAGGAAGCTGTATCACAAAATAAATATTATCACAAAATAAAAAATAAAAATATTTAAAATGCATAAAATAAAGCTATTGCTATCACACAAACAAATATCACTAATAGACTATCAAACATAGAAGTGATACATTCAAAGGCCTTGGCATGTTTGCTTGAGTAATGAGAAAGATTGTGATCATAACATTTTCAATAGAGACTATTTTCTTTATTATTTTAACTATGCTAATCAAACCATTGTCCTTATTTCTTCTCTGAATGAATTAAAATATCTAGAATGTAATCAACATAACAAAAGCCATCGACTTTGCACTGTGGGTATACCTTTATTAAAAATGTCTTCTTACCTTTCCTTTATCTGCTTGGTAAATGTCACTTCATCAGTTAAAGTCAATCAAAATACATCTTTTCTGTGGTATTTCCTCTCAAAATATTTCTTTTCACATGAATCCCATAGAATGATGTGTTCCTTCCTGAGTGTTCCTGACTCTCTTAGTAAATACATCTCTTTCAGAATTTATCACAATTTTCCATAATAATTGCTGTGGATATGTTTTCATGTGTGTCCCCATTAAGCTATGAGAACTTCCAGGGTTAAGGGGATTTATTTTGTATATTGTTTTTTCTGAAACACTAGTAACTTAGCCAATATATACCAGCTGGTTAATAAATGCTAATTACATGATTGAATAAATAAAATATATGAATTCTAATGCCAAACATTCAATAACTCCTTCCATAATCTCTTTTCTTTCAAGATTATAGCCAAAAGCAAATTTAAACAATGATAAGTATCTATGTAATTCATAATGGACTAGATTTTTTGCTTTTCTTAATCTCTTATAGTTCCTGATTTCATTAAGGATTAAAAGACTTCCTGAGATTCAAGCTAAAAACCTTTACTTTTCTATCAGTATGGACAACTGGCATTCCAAAATATTTAATTAAGTATCAAATGATCTTGTAGAGTGTTTAAATTATGTCAAATCATGGAGGATATAGAAAATCATGTAGACTAATATTTTGTGTCAAATCCAGAAGAAATCAGAGGCATTAATTGTAGCAATATTATAACTAAGTGAGCATCCTATAACATGAGGATAGAACTGAGCCAAGCCTTTCAGTCTCTGTATCTCAGAAGTGCTTTAAGGTCCTAAATTCTATGACCTAATGATTCCTAAAGCCTCTGTGGTAAATGCTTTCTGCTAATCACACCAAACCATTTCCATCATGTTAAACAGCAGTTTGCAAATCATTTCTGGAATATAATTTGTGATAGGTTTCCCATCCACCCATCCTAGCAGTAAGCCTAGTTCTTCTTTTTGTTTTCTTATTGTTTTTGTCTCTCTTCTTATTCTTTCACAGGGCTGACTAGTTCTCTCATGCCTAAAATAACATGAGTAGTTAGGAGCATGGACTCATGCCTAAGTTTGAATTCCAGACCTGGCAATTACTAGTTTTATAGGCTCAAGGAAGTTATATACACTCCCTGAGCCTCAACTTTTTAATCTGCGAAATAGGGAAAATAAATAGCATTCCATAGTGTTGTTAGAAGAATAAAATAGGCATGGATCTCAGAAAGCAATAATGGAGGAATAAAGACAACAGTTCAGAAAGAAAAGAAAAAGAGGGAGGGAGGAATGAAGTATGTTTATGTGGGAAGGTGTGGAAGGTGTGGGGAGTGGGGCATATGGGAATCCCTATAGTTTTTGTGTAACATTTATGTAATCTAAGTATCTTTTTAAAAAAATATATTAAAAAAAAACAAACAAACAAAAGGGAGGGAAGGAAAGCCAATATTTTAACTACCTTTAACCACTGCATGTTTTTAGAGTTTTTCCAGGTTAAAGAAGGAGAATGGATATATGAGCTGGCTTCGTGCCTCAACTGTCAAAAGTTAAGCCAGAGTGAAGCTGGAAGCCAGAAGTCAATGAAATCTGGAAGAGAAAGCAGAGGACATCGCCATGTGACCTGAGGTAGGAATTCCAGTGTAGGAACCCCAAGAATTGTGGCAAGGCAAGACCAGAATGTTACAGACTTTGGGAAGAAAGCATTGCCTTCCTGTTGCGCTGATTTTGGACTTTTCCTGGCCTCAAAATCAGGAACCAATAAATTCCTATTGTTTAAGTCAGCCTATTTTGTGGTATTTGTCATAGAAGCTGAGAAACTAAGACTGGAACTCTACATACATAGAGATAAAGGTAAGAATTATAGTGGAAACCATGTAAGCAAGAAGACAGTTGAGTAAAATATTTAACGTTTGTCAGAAAAAACCAGTTACCAATCTAGAGTTTTGTATTGAGAAAAAGTTTCCAGAGAAGTTACAGAAAAATAAAGATTTTCTCAGACAAACAGAACCTGAAGGAATTTATGATCAACAGAGTCTCTGCAAGAAATGTTAAAAGATTTCTTCTGGCAGAAGAAGGAAGAACTCCAGAGGAGGAATAAATAGAAGTTAAAATAAATTATTTTATGTTTTTATTCCTAATATGATTAAAAGATAGCTTTTTGTTTAAAGTAATAATAATAGCAATTGGGTGATGGGTATTGAGTAATTGTAGCACATGAGACCTGAATGTTAGGACTGTCAGAGGGATGGGAAGGAGGAATTGGGAATATTGTGCTATAAGTTACCTACTCTACATGTGAAGTGGAATAGTGTGATTTGAAGACAGATTAGTTTAAAAAGTATATTGCAAACTCAGGCAGAAACATAGTTACAAACATAGGTAATATTAATCCAAATACATAAATAATCATTTTAAATATGAAGGATCTAAATAAGTAAATTAAAAGATATTGTTGCTTCACAGGTGAATTCTACTCATCATTCCAAGAAGAATTAATACCAATCCTGTTCAAACTTTCCCAAGAAATTGAAGAGGAGGGAGCACTACCTAACTCATTCTATGAATCCAAAAATCACCCTAATACCAAAACCAGGTAAATATGCTATAAGAAAATAAAATTATAGACCAATTTCTCTTATGAATAAAGATACAAAAATCCTCAACTTACAAATCAAGTCTAACAGCACATTAAACGAATTATTCACCATGATCAAGTGGGTTTTATCCCAACTATGCAAAGATGTTTCAGCATAAGAAAATCAGGGAAGCCGATGTAGATCAGTGGTTGAGCACTTGCTTCCCATGTACAAGGTCCTGGGTTCAATCCCTGGTAACTCCTAAAAAAAAAATCAATTAATATAATAAACCATATTAACAAAGTGAAACCTACATGATCATCTCCACTGATGCAGAAAAGGAATTTGGCAAAATCCAGTAATCTTTCTTGATAAAAACAGTTAGAAAAATAGGAAGAGCAGGAAACTTCCTCAAAATAAAAGGTATAACTTTAAAGCTTCATGTATATTACAGAAAATGATTTGATAGTTAATAAACTTCTAAAACAGATACATTAGTAACCAGATGGTCTCATACATACATTATACCATGCATTTAAGTGAGATGATACCAAATTTCCATAATTCTTTCCAGAAAATAGAAGCAGAGGCAACACTTCTCAAGTTATTTCATGAGGCCAGCATTATTTTAATAACTAAATCAAGTAGTGATATTATGAAAAAGGAAAACCTCAAATTGATATTGCTCATGAGCATAGACAAAAAATCCTCATCAAAATATTAGCTATTTGAATCCAACAAGGTATAAAAATAATTTCACACCATATCCAAGTGGGATTTACTCTTGGTATGAAAGGGTGATTTAACATTCAAAAATCAATCATTATAATCCACCATCTCAGCAAACTAAAGAAAAATCATATTATCATGTCAATAGATACAGAAAAAGTATTGACAAAATCCAATGCACATTCATTAAAAAACTGCTCAGGAAATTAAGAATCGAGGGTAATATCTTCAACTTGATAATGAACTTACATATATCATCATACTTAGTGTTGAGAAATGGGACACTTTCATCCTAAAATGAGGAACAAAGCAAGATTATCCTCTCTTACCACTCCTAGAGTGGCAGTTCTAGGTACTGCAATAAAGCAGGAAAAGGAAATAAAATATGTATGGATTAGAAAGGAAAATATGAAACTGCTTTGATTCTCAGATGGCAAAATTGTCAAAGGGACACAGGAATAAAATGAAAGAGTTCTCTGTGGCCAAAAGTGGAACAATTTGAACAACAAAATAAATAAAGCAATACTGATTATTATAACCCATAGTATAAAATAAATATTCATGAGGATGTATTTATGTAAATCAGTTATCGAATAAATAAATAAATAAATAAATAAATAGAGGGTAGTAGGCACCTCCCCTATGCTGAAAAACTCCAAATAATTCATGTAGATTCCTTAAGGGGCAGAAGATAACTCTCCATTCTTTAAGTGTGGACTGCTTATAGTGACTTTTTCCTAAAAAGCACAGTATAGAAAAAGAGAACTATAAAGAATAACTTATGATTGGAGCAAATTGACAAATACCACTTCAAGCCGGGTGATTAGGAATAATATCAACAGTGATAAGTCATATTGATTGCATGTGCCCTTGATATGAAGTGTTAAGAATGGAATTTGCCTCTGTGGTCTTCCTCCCCAAAATACATTACCCCAGGCTAACCATAACAAAAACATCAGACAAATACCAACTGAAAGTCACTACCTAGTCAATAATCATTAAAATTGTCAAGGTCTTCAAAAACAAGAAAAATGTGAAAAATTGTGAAAACCAAGCTTAAAGAGACATGACTACTAGAATGTAATGTAATATTCTGGATGGGATCTTGGAACATAAAAGGAATCAGGGAAAAACTGAGGAAATCTGAATAAAGTATTCATTTCAGTTGAAAATAATGTCTCAATATTGTGGTAAATGTATCATAACAAGGAAAGGTGTTTTAAATAGGAGAATTGGGTATGGAGTATTGAGGAATTCAGTATTATCGTCACAATAATTTCATAAATCTAAAACTGTTATAAAATTTTAAAAAAGCATTAAAAATTAATAGGAGTTACCAAGGAGAGTTTGTGAGGTGAGATTTGGGAAAATGGGGATGGATATTGTAAAAAGAGTGTTTGGAATCATTTTCCAGCAAGATATATTTTAGGAACTGAAAAACACTTGCTAAGGCTAGGTAGGAAAGCCTGAGAAAGTATGTGTCAAAATATGAGTTTGGTGATAGAGGCAAGGACCATTTCATTGAGGGTCTTATAACCTATTTTGAGGGCTTTGAAATTACCCCGAGGGTTGTGGGAAATCTTTGATGAGTTGGAAGCACACAAACAACTTGATCAGCTTTTTATGTTGAAAGGATAATTCTGGCTACAGCACCTAAGATATGGTTGTCATATAGTTCAGGATACATATGATGGAGTTCAAGACATGCAAAATGGGAGTGGGGAAGCAAAAGAGTGGATATACAAAGGAAATTAAATGGGATATTGTTGAATTTCGTATATGAATATGAAAAATGAGAGACTTGGAGAAATCAAGGATAATGTCCTTCTATCTTGAGGAATTAGATTCAAATCTAGGCTTTTAGCCCCAAGGCCATTGTTCTGTTGACCTTTCTGCTATGACATTTAAAATGAATCTATCCTAACCCATGTTTACTGTTAGAACTATTCTAATAAAAAAGGTTTATGTGTGCAGTGAGGTAGGGATGAGAAGTAAAGAGCTGACTATGTTTATTTCTAGATTCCACCAAGTATATTTTTTCTCTGTCCCATAATTCCAGAGAGATTTGAGAGTTAATTGGCTCAGACACAAAATTTGCCTGAAAGGAACTCAACCAGACTTTACGGAATAAGTTCATGTGTCAAGTAAGTCATTTTACAACTTGTTCCCATCTAATTATTCCCAGCAACCTTATAGGGTACATATTAGAATTTCCACTTTGTAGATAAAGAAACCAAGTTATGATAGAACAAATAGATTGCTAAGTAACTGCAGTTAACAAGTATGGTAGAACTTTGATTTAGGCCTCAATTTGTCTAGTTCTGAATCCTGTGCCTTTTACAATATACCACATTGCCTCCTAATAATAAAAACACTCACTGTAATAACTACAAGGGGAATTTCCAGGGAAAGGAGTTGACCCTTACTAAAAAAGCAAAACAAACAAACAAACAAACAAAAACACCTTCGAAATTTTCAATTATATGTATTTATGAGGAGGGTTGAATGAGGACTAAGGAATAAAATCTTTTTTTCCTTGACTTAAATGATAGTTTCCCAAGACTTGTTCTTTCAAATGGCTTTAACCATTTCTATCTAGGTTGGTTCTTGGCGGAAGCAATGAGAGAGCATCACAGATGACACAGTTCGAGAGTTGCTGCATAAATTAGACAGCATGAATGGTCCCGTTATCTGGTCATGGATCCCTGGCTGCTATGAGCTTTTGTTAAGGTAAATCCACAAATGCATCAACAAAGGGAGGACCTTTTAAAAAGTCAAGGCCTGTTTCCGATATAAGATGATAGGGTGTGTGTGATGACACAAGGCAGATTGGAGTCCTCTGTGGTGGAAATTTACCATTCTATATATGTCTTCCTTTATACTTTTAAATCAAGGTGACAAAAGAATGCCACCAAACAGGTAGGAGCAGAAGTCCAAGTAATGTTAGGAAGAATATCAAGGGGCAGGGGATGCCAGTTCAGGTCTCTGGGCTGATAAAATACAGCAGAAACCCATACAACTAACTTAAACATCTAAATGCACAGACAGATCTCCAAGATGCATTCATTGCTCCTGGCATAAACCCTAGACCTAATAAATTTCATAATGCAAAATAATTCATATTTTTGAGAATTTGTTAATTTTCATCACTAATATGTAGAAATTAGGACTTTACATATCTCATACATTTTTTGAATGTAATCAAGTAAGTCTGGTATGAGAAATATTGACTCCAAAAGAGAAATATTAACTAAATTTTGATCAGGACAAATGATGAGTGAGGTATTGTATTAAATACTTTATATTAGGTATATTAATAAAACATCGTACTATCTCCTTAAAGTAAATACGATTGCCATTTCCATTTAACTGATGAATAATGAATATCTGAGCATTGTATGTGCCCAATAAATTTGTATTAAATGACACAGAGACAGGGAGGTAAGTAACTTTATTATAAGTAACTTTCTTAAGATCACACCCTTAATTAGGGATAAGGCCAGACTGGAGCTCAATCACTGTCATTTTAGAGTCAATAATTTAAAAAATAGTAACCACATCCATTGATGGTCTTCTATATGCCAAAGATTATACACTATGTCTTCTATTTAGGTTATTTTTAGTATGCTAAATTCTTGTACATTTGGATCATAGTTCTCTGTTTACAGGGTAGTAATGTGACGCTCATGAGGAATAATGAACAAATTTAAGACCACACAGCAAATATGAGGCAAAACCTAGTTTTGTTTATGATTTCAAAGTCTATCCACTTTCTACCATGTTACAGTTCATAAGAAAGTGACTGGCATCTGCTGGGTACTTGGTAAAACATGTTTATGCTACTTTCTCCTGTCCTCTTGATTCATATTTTCAAATGGGAGATAAGCCTAATTTTCCATCTCTTTGTTTGTGTTTGTATTAATATTCACAGTGCCTTACATATTGTAGACTCACAATATTGATTAAATGAATGAAGAATAAAGTAATTGAGTTTGGCATAAGTAAATTTTTCCAGAGGCTTAATTTGCTGTGGCGATTCATGAACCTTCCTCATGAAGAGTAGGTAGTGAGGTTCAGGGTTTTTTGTGTGCGATTATTTGTTTGTTTCATTATTCCTCCCCTTTCCCCCTCGCCCCTAGATCAAATGTTCAGAAAGTGAAAATCTATAATCTATAACATACATTTATAAAAGCTCAAGTTATTTATGCTCAGTTCATGTGAGGGCTCTACTTCATAAATATATTTTGGTGTTTCTTTTACTATATATTTTTGTTCTGTGGTGATTAAAAACATTGCTGAATTTTTAGGAAATTTTAAAGGAGTTTTAAAGATACACCCTGAGTCAAATTTGTGATAAAGTTTGCCAGTGGTCTCTAATTCTTCTAAGACCCTGCTCTCTGAAGAAATGTTTAGTTTTTTTGTTCTTTTCTTTTGAATATTTTGAAATTTAATTTTTGTAATTTCCCAATATTTTTAAATCAAAGATTTTAGGATAAAATATGTATAGCAAGGAACAGAGTGTCTGTAAATGCAAGCAAGACAGCTCCATCCATCTGCCCCATGGGATCTAAGCCCCCTCTCAATTAGAAGCAGAGTGGGCATCACCACACCAAAATCCTCAAGATTGGGGAATGAACAAAAGGACTAAATTAGACTTACTATTATTCTACTATAGACTTACTATTATTCTAGCAATGGAAGAAGCCTTATCATTGATGTAAAGGCAGTGGCCACCAGAGGTTCTGAGGGATAGGAGAGGAAGAATATGTGTAATTTGGGGGTATTTTCGGGACATTGGAGTTTTTCTGCATGACATTGCAATGACAGATACAGGCTGTTGTATATTTTGTCATAACTTAATAAATTATGCAGGTCAAAGTGTAAACTATAATGTAAACTGTAGTCCATGGTTAATAGCAGTGCTTCAATATGAGTTCATCAATTGTAACAAATGCACCACACTAATGAGGATGTTGTTAATGTGGGAAAGTGTGGGAAGGGAAAAGAGTGGAGCATATGGGAATCCCTTACATTTTTTTATATAACATTTATGTAATCTAAACCTTCTTTTAAAATAATATATAAATATATATAAATCTGAGCATAAAAATTAATTGTCTTTCTTGGGAAATATTAGACCTAGTAGATGCTCAGGCAACATTTGCAGATTGTGGCAGCTAAAAGGATAGTTCTCAGGATTGACTTGCCTGAGTTCAAATCACCATTTTCTATCGTAACCTTCGAGGAGTTTAGAACCTCTGTATCTCAGCTTTCTTATCTGTAAGACTGGATTTTATTATAGCATCTAACCAAAGCATGAGTGAAGATTAAACTTGCTATTGTGTAATGTGCTTGAAACAGTGCCTAGTTCAGAGAAAGAACTCAATACATGTAAGGCATTTTATTATCCCCATTAGAAAGAGCCAAGGCTTTTCAAGGATTTTTTTGGAGGGCCACAACAGATCCATCACATAAAATTTCATTACTTGCTTGTCTTCAGTAGGTTGTTAAATTTGTAACCTCTGCATTTGATTTGGGCACTTTTTTTTTTTTTCATTTTATTGGACTCAAACTATACAAGACTGGATTAATCACATTCTTCAATCTATAGTATACTCTTATCATCACACCACTATCAAGGCACATCTTATTCATCTTTCCCTTTCAAATCCAATATCTCTTCCCTCACTTACTTATAATAGGAAGCTACTCTGTAACTGGATTTTGTCTAGGTCCTTGGCTAAACTGAAGGAAACGAATTTCAAGAACATGCCACGTTGATTAGACCAGTAATTTATTAAAGTAGGGAGGGAGCAGAAATGAGAAAAAAATAACAGATCATGGGTCCCAGGTAGAGAGGAAGGGGCTGAAGAGTGACAAAGATGGCCAATTTACAGACTACAATTTCCCATAATAGATTATAAATGCCCAGGTTTTACTTGCATATTGATCCAGGCGGGGGTGAAGAAGGCCTGAATAGGGCTTGAACAGGCACCAGGACAGGGAGAAGGCAAGAGACAGCAAAAGGCCTTTGGGCTTGCTTTTTAAACCATTAATTATTCCGCCCCTTTGCTAATGGCATGGGAGGAGTCCCAGCTGTTTGCTGTTTTGATTGATTGCTCCACCCATCAATCCACCAGGAGGACCCAATGATAAGGTCCCTGGAGAAAAACCAGGGCTTTTCCTGACTTTTGGAGGAAATCTCATTCTGAATGACAGAATCTCTTGAGGGTCTTCCAGCAGCCATCTTGGGGGTATTGATGTCCATGTGGACTTCTTGCCAGGTTCCAGGTCCATCTATTGATTCCCTATTTCACTAGCCTGCTTCAACTCTCTGTAACTTTTAAAAGTTTTTACTTTGAAATATTTTTACACTTACAGAAAAGTTGCAAGAACAACTTCACCCATTTTCTCCTAATGTTAAAACCTTTAATTACCGTATGAAAATTATCAAAACTAAATAAATAATACTGGAACAGTATTCTTAACTAAACCACAGACTTTGCTCAGATTTTAGCAGTTTTTCTATTAATATTCATTTTCTGTTTCAGGATCCATTCCAGTATTCTTGGTTCCTTTTATTAGAGAATGGTATTCAGAAACCTATATGTGGGCACTATGTGTGATTATTGTTTTTAGGGTGGCATTAACTCTAGGCTTTCTCAGCTAAAGGAGGTGAGTCATATATGTATGTATAACATGTACATGTTCATCCTTGACAATCTTTTTAGATATGTGTATAACCTTGAATATAGTGTTTTAAAATACACATTATATAAATGAGTGTGCATGTGTTTGTGTGTGTGTTTTCTATAGACCTGTATTTTATTTTTTACAGGTTTTTGTTTCATTCAGTACTGGATTTTAAATCTATACATGGGGCTGTATGCAAACACAATGTATTGGTTTTATATTCCAATCCAATATATATAAATACAACATAATACTTCAAAAATACTACTGCTTAGAATTTAATCATATGTGCAATCGACAGTTTAGTTATGGATTTTCCTAAGGATAGATAAATAGTTGGCCTCCAAATCCATTTTATTCTCAAACAGGCCAAAGATGAGATATGGTTTATGAAAGAGAAGGAATCACAAATTCATCAATTGTTTTATAGATAGTGTGGAAGAACAATCTCATTGTACAGAGAAATATTTATTTTGAAACCTATTTCAAATCATTTATACAAATAAGTTCCTTGTAATATCTTCATACATATTTCCTTATGGTAATTCATAAAAATGTCTCCTATGGGGAGGATATATCCAAGGGTACTTTTTTTTTTTTTAGTCTAGAGCATATACATAATACATATAATGACCTTTGCTTTTTGAAATGGCTGAAATGGTTGCGCTGGTTTATACCCCAAGCAACACCCAGAGGCTTTCCATTTCCTCACTTTCTCAAGCAATATTCAGATTTCTATTCTTTGCAAAAAAGACAGTGCTAAGTGCTCTCCCTTGGTGCAGTAATTTTTATTTCTCTAATTGTGCTTATTTCTCATATACTTGTCATACATTAATATTCCCTTATGAAGCTTTCCTTTTTGTATAATGAATCTATTTTTCCTGATTTCCTGACATTTTCTTGATATGCAACAAAACCTTATGAAATTCAAGTTATTAATCATTTGGAGTTTTAAAGTTTGCAAATAACTAGTCCCAATGTGTCATTTGTCTATTTGTCTATGTTTTAATTTTTAGTAGAAATCCTTAATTATTATGTAGTCTAATCCATCAATTATTCTTTATATAGTTTGCATTTTCCATAGACTAAGAAATCCTCTCTACTCCAATGAGCAAATATATTCTATTATTTAAAAATTACCTTTATAATTCTAAATTTCACATTTAAATATGTAAACTCTTTGAGGTTTATTTTGTGCTTATTGTGAACTAGCTACCTAATGTTATTATTTTATATGTATTAAGAGTTCTCCCGATATATCTATAAACTAATCAGTTCTTTCCTAAGTGAGTGAGTTTTGATCCTATATCTTTCATAAACTAGGTTCTCATACTTGGAAGATTGTTTCTTGCTTTGCCATTCTTTATTTGCCTGTTTCAGAAAAAGTAACACTTTTTAATAACATCTTTGAAGAAATATTTTAAATCTGATAGTGGAAACCTTATATCTTTGCTCAGAATTTTCATGAGTGCATTGAATATCCATGATCCATTTCTTCTACATAAATTTTCCAAAGAAATGCATATGAAAATTTTGTTAGACTTCCAAACATTTGTAAGGCATTTGGGGGAGAACTGACAACTTTATAATATTAAGTGTTCTTATTCATCAACATGTTGCATCTCTCTTTTCAATGTTATTTTATTTTTGCTGGTTTTCTTATCCAATCTTTCTAGTTATCTCGATTTTAGAAGTCTCTCAAGAATAAATAACAAAAATGCTCCTTATTATATTCCCTATATAGTACTTCTCCCACTCCTTTATTTATGAATGACATGACAAAATGAAAATCAGTTCAAAGAATATTATGTTCATTCAGAAGATTAGGGTTCAAATTTTAAATATTCCATCAACTAATTGTGTCACTTTTGGTGAGTCATTGTACATCTCTATATCTCAATTTTCTTCTTAATAAGACATATGGTGGTTTACCATATGATTCTGATTATAAAAATTGTATCTAACTGGCATTAAGTAGACTCTCACCAAAGTCTAGTTATAAATACTCATAATACTAATAAATATTATTCTTAGCATGGGGAAACTGCCATTTACTGCTAAGTTATCTGCAAGGACATGGGGACGGATGACATCACACATGGGAATTCATTTATGTTCACTTTGACACCAAGGTTATTATCTTTGACTCTTTCAGTGGGTACCCACTCGTCCTAGAAAATTATGTACTCATAATAGTGGTTTTATGTGCCAGACCTGTGGCAAGTATAGTATGTGAAAGATCTCAATCAAAATGAACTAACACTCTGTGGTAGATGTTAATATTACCACTATTTTGTAAGTGATTAAAATTTTCTTGAGCAATTTTTATTAGAGTGCTCAATTTCACATTGCTTGACTTGAGATTTATACTGAGGGCTGCTTAAAAGCAGGGCCTCTGAGTTTAAATGCTATGCAAAAACAAACTGGATTGATCCCGCTTTTTTCTTCTGCGATAATTATTGTGAAAAGAAAGAACATTTACACAAAGTTTTGAACTATGAGTATGAAAGAAGGTGCATTTGTAACTCAATCTCAGGTGGTAGAACATTATAAGGAAACAATTCCAGCCTAGGAAGTTTCTTTTTAATTGAAGATCTTCTTATTCTTTGTTCTACTTAAGAGTCTTCACTCACCATTACAATTCTCTTCAGAAAATAAGAGAAAAGCAGGCTATAGAATAGAATTTGTTTATGAAAGAAGCTGTCTACAGTGCTGTCAGCTCAGCTGCAGAGTTGAAGAACTTACTATGTGAGTGGGAATTTAATGCCAACACCATGGGACCCATTGCCCGACCATGGGTTTTGTCAGGCAAACATATATAGCCACTGGGAAAATGCGAGCACTTTAGAAAGAACTTTTTAGAGTCGTAGTTTGAAACTTTCATGGGTCTAAAATGTCTTATTGCCTACTACTATATTACATGGAAAGCAGACATAATTCATTCATGCTTGCTGAAGCATTCACTCATGATTTGTGTTACATTTGGTCATAGACTTTTTGACATACTTTTTATTAGATTTAATATAAATTACTCACTAAAGATTATACTCAGATTGCAAAATGGTAAGCTTATTTTGGTCAAGATGCCCATTTATCAGTTTTGCTTTCAATTCTGATGTTTAATATATTATTTTCTCCTTCCAGATCAGCACAATTTTGCCAATGAATTTTATGTACCACAAGTCCATGCACACCTTGAGTGTAGAGATCAGGCCAGGACCATATTTGCACAATGGCCAAGGAAAGTTCGTTACGAGTTCAATAGAGACAGAAAATAAATCAGTTTTGCATGCAGGAGAAATGAGCTTTAGTTTTGGTTCAGCCATTAAGTAGACATGTTATATGGTGGAAGTCACTTTTTTCCTTTCTACCAAGTTTAATAGAGGCACCATTTTATTGACTAAAAATGTCAGTAAAAAGTGCTTCTAGATCCTATTCCAATATCTATGAAAACAGTGATTCCTTCCCCAAGATTTCTGTGTGTTCCCAGAGGACTTATATATTCCTGACTATGGAGGACTTATTTCCTAGTTTGACTGAATTCTTTGTGTCTTAAGGCTTTCCCTTTATCCCTATCCTGCTATTGAACCGAAGGGAGAACTGAGAACATGTCCTTGATTTCCACCACAGAAACAATAACAACAAAGAAAATATCAACAATAAAACCAAACAAAAATATAACTGCACTGCTGCACAAGTGTTTATTATATTATAATGGTTATTTTTTTTAAAGAGAAGGAATCAAATTGACATCTACAAAAGACAACAGCACAAAAATAAGAATTAGGATAAAGTATTAGGTATGCCTTTTCTTAGAAATCTATATGTAACACACGATACAAACTTTCAAATTATTTGTATACTTAATTTCCTTTTCTCCTATAATTTCTCTACCTGCCCCAATCACTTTCCCTACTTTTCCTTGTCCCATCCCTCATGTACAAAACAGATCTCTCTTATGTTGACCCCCACCTTTTTTTTCCTTTCATTTATTGAAGTATATCACTTCATTCATAAACATGCATAAACAATAAGTGCATAGTAATAGTTGTGAATTTATAAAACAAACGTACATAACATCATACAGGGCTCTCATACTTCACCCTACCACCAATGCCTTGCATTGCTGTGAAACATTTTTAACTAATGATTAAAGAGCATTCTCAAAATATTACTACTAACCAAAGTATCTTACATTTGGTGTATTTTCCCCCAACCCACCCTGTTATTATTATTAGATCATTTATACATGATATATAAACAGTAAGTATATAGTAAAAGTTGTGAACTTACAAAGCAAACACACATAGCATCATCCAGGGGTCCCATACATCAACCCACCACTAACACCTTGCATTGTTGTGAGACATTTGTTACAAATTATGAAAGAATATCCCTCAAAATCTTTTAACTAACTACAGTCCTTATTTTATATTTGGTGTATTTTCATTATTTTTTAAATATATTTTTATGACAAAAGTTGTAAACTTACAAAACCATCATGCAAATATGCAGAATTCACATACAAACCTCCTCTATCAACACACCAGACTGTGGTGAAACATTTGTTACAGATGATGAGATAATATCATCAGATTATTACCAGGTCCATAGTGTACATTTGGCACACTTTTCCAATACTCCCCCATTATGAACCCAGTACCTCTTTGGCATAGATGCATGCATATTACATTATTACTGTTAACTACGGACCGAAGGTCACTTCACTTGTTTTTTTCCCCATGCTTCTCCACATTCCCACCACCCTGCAATAGTGATGTACATCTGCTCTAGCTCACAAAGGACACTCTTGAATCTGTACCATCAACTACAATTCTCATCTACATCTGGGTTTACTGTGTCAGTCTGTCCCTAGATTATTCTCTAGCTTTCTGTCAATTGACATTTACATCCCTAGACTACTTTTTCAGCCACATTCCCATTTATAAAGCAGCTGTTATTCACTATAATGTGTTACATCAACTCTATACATTTCCACACTTTTACAGTAAAGTTAATTAAAACCTCTACATACATTAAACATCAGTAGTCTATCTCAGTCCTGCTCTTATCTCCTTTAAGAATCCACTACCTACCACCTGGTCTTGAAGATATTTTCCTACATTTTCTTCTAGAAGCTTTATGGTTCTTGCTTTTATATTTAGGTTTTTGTTCCATTTTGAGTTAATTTTTGTATAAGGTGTGAGATGGGGGCCCTCTTTCCTTCTTTTGACTATAGATATCCAGTTTTCCCAGCACCATTGGTTGAATGGACTGTTCTGCCTGAGCTGGGTGGGTTTGACAGGCTGGTCAAAAATCACTTGAACTTAGATGTGAGGGTCTGTTTCTGAACCATCAGTTCAGTTCCATTGGTTCATGTGTCTGTCTTTATGCCAGTACCATGCTGTGTTTACCACTATAGCTAGGAATTATGATTTAAAGTCCAGAAGGGGGAGTCCTCCAACTTCACTTTTCATTTTTAAGATATTTCTGGCTATCCAGGACCCTTTACCCTTCCAAATAAATTTGAAAGTCAGGCTTTCCATTTATTTTTTTAAATGCTGGTGGAATTTTTATTGGGATTGCATTGAATCTATATATTAATTTTAGTAGAATTGACATCTTAATGATATTTAGTCTTCCAATCCATGAGCATGGAATATTCTTCCAATTATTTAGATCTTTTTTGGATTTCTTTTAACAATGAGCTGTAGTTTTCTGAATATAAGTGCTTTACATTGTTGGTTAAGTTTATTCTTAAATATTTGGGTTTTATCTGTCATATTTTATTTTCACCACTCTTTTGAGACTTTTAGTTACTTTTACTGATACAATCTTCATTTCTAGACACTCTTCCAAGCCCCTCTCCTGTGTTTTCTTTTCAGGCTGTAGCACACCCATTAGTATTTCCTGCAAAGCCAATCTCTTGGTTACAAACTCTTTCAGTTTCTGTTTATCTGTGAATATTCTAAACTTGCCCTCATTTTTGAAAGATAATCTTGCTGGATATAAGAATCTTGGCTGGAAGCTTTTCTCTTGCAGCATCTTAAATATATCATACCACTATCTTCCTGGCTTCATGGTTTCTGATGAGAAATCAGCACTTAATCTTATTGGTGTCCCTTATATGTTATGGATTGCTTTTCTCTTGCTGCTTTCAGAATTCTCTCTTTGTTTTTGGCATTTGACATTCTGATTAGTATAAGTCTCGGATTTGGTCTATCCAGATTTATTTGGATGGGAGAACGTTGTGCTTCTTGGACATGGATATCCATGTCCTTCAGTAGGGTTGGGAAACTTTCTACCACTATTTTTTCAAATATTCCTTCTGCCTCTTTTCTCTTCTTTTCTCCTTCTGGGACACCCATGATACATATTTTTGCATGTCTCTTGCTGTCATTTAGTTCCCTAAGACCTTGTTCAATTTTTTCCATTCTTTTCTCCATCTGTTCTTTGTATGTTCGCTTTCAGAGGCCATGTCTTCAAGCTCACCAATCCTTTCTTCTGCCCCCTCAAATCTGCTATTTTATGATTCCAGTGTATTTTTAATTTCATTTATTGCACCTTTCATTCCCATAAGATCTGCTGTTTTTCTATCTATGCTTTCAAATTCTTCTTTGTGCTCATCCAATGTCTTCTTAATATCCTTAATCTCTTTAGCCTTCTCATTGAATTTATTAAGGAGATTTGCTTGAAAATCCATGATTAGTTGTCTCAACTCCTTTTTGTCATCTGGAGGCTTATCTTGTTCCTTTAACTGGGCTATATCTTCCCGTTTCTTGGTGTGGATTGTAATTTTTTGTTGGTGTCTTGGCATCTGGTTTACTCTGGGTACAGTATCTCTCTTTAGTTCAGGGCTTTCTTGCCCTTTCTTCCTTGCTGGTTGTATAGTAAGAACCAAGGATGTAGTTGGTGCTGTAAGCTGTAGAGGCTCAAACTACCCTCATTTCCCCAGGGACTGATGAAGCTTCTCCCAACTTTCTCCTTTGCCAGGACAGAGCCACAGCCGTGTGTAATAATCCACGCTGTGCTGGCCTAGACTGTAATTGCCCAGAGAGACTGATGAAGCTTCAAGCCCCTTTCTCCCCTGCCTAGGGAAGGGATGGAACTGCAGGTGTGGGCAGCAATCTATGCCCTGCAGGTCCAAAATGACCACAGTTGCCCCAGTAGACTTCCGACTATTCAGTTTGTGCCAGCTGAATGTACCTGCAGTTACCTGGAGAGGCTGGTGCAGTGTATGCCAGCTTCCTCCCTGCTAGAGGTGGGGCTGAAGACTAGGCTAAGGCTACAGGCTGATCTGGGTGAAATAAGCCAGTCCTTATCACCACTGTGATTTTCAGTCAGCCGGCTTCCCCTCATGCTGGGGGTGGATGCAAAATGGCAGCTACTGCCCTCTTTCTGACTTGGACAGCTTCTAATTTTTAGATGTTCTTAGGATTATACTTTAGCCAGCCAAATTTACTAATTAGTAGCTGAAATTTGTGGCCACCTGTCTCTTCCTCCCCCTTTTTTGGAAATGGAGCTTCCAATTCCAGCCACAGAATAGCTCCTGAGGCGGCTTGTGCCGCCAGAGTAGGAGGATCACCAGCCTCCATATTATGGCCTGTATTTTCACAGAGAGGCTGGCGCAGGTCCCCCCAGCTTCCTCCCTGTCGGAGGTGGGGCTAGGGCTTATGCTAGAGCTGCAGTCTGACCTGAATGGAAAGAAGCCCGTCCCTACCAGCACTGTGATTTTCAGTTCGTCCAGCTTTCGGGTGTGCCAGGGGTGGAGTTAAAATGGCAGCTACAGGCCTCTTTCTGACTAGAACAGGTTCAAACTTTAGCTGTTCTTAGGATTATACTTTAGTACACCAAATTTACTAATCAGTAGCTGAAGTTGGTGCCCAATCGTCTCTTTCTCCCCTGTTTTTGGGAAGTGGAGCTTCCAATTCCAGCTGCGGCATAGCTCCCGAGGCAGCTTGTGCCTTCAGTAGAGGATGGGCACCAGCCTCTGGGGCATGGAGGGCTCTACTTAAGAATCTTCTCTGCAGATGGGCAGTCTCCTCCTTCCATTCTTGCAAGGATACTGCAGGATGCTCTTTTGGTCTCCTGGAGCTCCCGAACAGGTGCTTTAGATAGCTCTGGGTGAGTACTTAATGCCCTGTAGCAAGAGTTGACTCTAGGAGCTCCTTACTTTGCCACCATCTTGCTGGTTGTCCTCTGACCTCTCCCCCCTTTTTAATCCCATAGCATTAATCACCTTTAAGAGAGCACACAATATAGATAGATAGAAAGATAGATAGATAGATAGAAAGATAGATAGATAGATAGATAGATAGATTGATAGGTATAGGTATAGGTATAGGTATAGGTAAAAATATAGAGATAGAGATGATATAGGTATAGATTTATTATGTGTATTGTTTTTCTGTCTTCATTCACGTATTTTGATAGAATGTAAGCTACAGGAGCTTAATGAAATTTGTCTATATTGTTACTGATGGACCCAAGTACCTACCAATCCAGGAACATTTGGTCAATGAATAAAGAAATGGATTGCTTTTGGGAAATTCTAATAATTCTAAATACTTCCCTTCTTCTATGCAGGGCAAGTAAGGACACATCACCATATTCCATTACAAGTCCTATTTTCTTTCTTTCCTTTTTTTTTCTGCCTTATTTCTTAGAAACAAAGAATGAAACAAATGTTACCATTCTTAAAATGCAGTTTTGTTTAGGACAGTTTTCTTTTACTGATTTTTTTTCTGGCTATTATGTGGGTCTGCCTTGTTCTGTGAGTCTCCTTTCAAGAGCATGTCACTAATCTCATATGTGACTGGTTTTTATTTATATGCAAGCACAATTTCTACCCTTTCCCTAGATGAGCCAAGGCTTCCTAATCAAGACACTTATAAGTGGTGGCTTCATTACTCTTGCTTTGTTTTGCTTCCTTGGTTTCACCTGAGATGATGAAACTCTTAAAAGCTAAGAGCAGATGTTTCAAAGAAGCCACATTATGAAAGAAACCCCGTGTTTATCTCTGCTGGCAAGTTGACCTCCAACAATAACTTCTTTTCTCTAACGATACTGCTTTTATCGCGGGAATTTGTGAGAAATGAAAAATGAGATGACACATATAAAGCACACCACCACCTGACATATAGTAAAATTATGTTTTCATGTTATCTAACAACTTATTCTTAAAACCCCAATGAGCAGAAACTAGAAGGCTACAGTCCTGAACATTTTTAACAAAATTTAAAATTCTAGACATACCCATTTTGGGGAAAGAAAAACATGATGGTGATTTTGCCAATTCTTAGAGTAAAACCTGTGGCAAAACAGTAAAACTGAAGGAGAAGATGTGGAGATTTATGATGAGAAGCTCTAGTTTCTTGGCAATTCGTAGATCTGAAGCTGATTCATTGACAGATACTTGATTTTATTGTCTTATCTATTTAAGGATCTGCCTCACTACCTCAGTCTATTTCTACCTCTTGATATACTGTAGTGGTTAGTAGCACAGATTCAGGGATCAAACAATCTAGGTTCAAATTCTTGGTAAGCCACTTATTAATTGTATCTCTAGGGCATATTAATTATTCCTCCTTGGACTTTGTTTCCTTACTTACAAATGGGTGTTATAACAGAACTTATATTTTAGGGTTGTTTTGAGGAATAAATGAGTTCACATAATAGAGCTCTTAGACGAGAACTTGCAATACAGAAAACGATCAGCAATAAAAGTTCTTATTATGGCATATTTTAATATTTGACATGGCAAGATTCACTTCCCCAATATCACACTATTTCAAAACAAAAAAAAAATTCAGGTATTCTATTTTGTTTCATGTAGACAGACTATTTATTCAGGTTGCTTCTAAATCCCATTAACCCTATTGTGACTTTAATTGGAATTATATTAAATGCATAAATCAATTTGTCAAAAATAAACTTTTTATTGCTATTAATTACTCTCAAATCTAGCAAGGAATATGGTATGCTTCTCAATTTATTTAAGTCTTTTTAAGGTCTTCAAATAAATTTTATATTTCCTTATAGGTGCTCCACATATTTCTTGATCTTTTAATCTATACTTTACCTTAACAGATGAAGTCTTTATTATGATTTTTTAACTGATTCTTTTGCTTGCATAGAAAAGCTACTAACTTATCTTTACTTGTGCTGTGTCCCCAAAACTTCCCCAAATTAATTTTATTAATTTTAATTTTTTTTCCAGTTGATTTACTTGCATCTTCCAAGAAGATCATACCATCTACAAATATTGACATCTGGTCCTGTCAGTGCATCTTTGTACTTTAAAACTTATTTTTCCATCAAAGTAGTTTAGAGTGTTTAGAATAACGTTAAATAAAATTGTATTTAATCTCTTATAGAGGAGAAAGACTAGATCATAAGAGGTAGAAAATAGTACAGGTCACATAGCAAGCTAGAAGCAGAGACTTATTTATAGCCCAGTGTTCCTCAGTTAAGGCAATCCTCTTTTGGTATCTTATTCTGAGTTAATCTAGTAAATACTAAATAGTTCTTGACTCCCTTGCTATTCTACTTATTGAAGCTAGTGTTTTAGTAAATCAATGCTGGTTTTCCTAACCTTTTGCAGAATCAGCAGCAGGAGAGATTTTCCACTGTGTGGTCTAGGAGAAGACATTCTTGGACCTTCCCTAGTTGTAAAAATAATGAAGTTTACACTTTTATTGTCAGAAAATATCTAATGAATATTAGTGAATTTTTCTGAGTTCTATTAGTATTGGTTGATTAATAAACAGAACTGAAACTCAAAGCAGCTGAAGTTCTCTCCTTTGTCTCTGGAGGATGGAACAAGACAACATGTGATATAGTTTCCTGCAAAATCCACAGGGATGGGGACTGTTGACAGGTAAAGACAGACCTTTTTATATTATAAAGAAGAATATGGTATCCCACTGATTTAAGTAAACTAAATTGGCTATGCTAGGTAACTGGAGATCATGGTGTGAAGGTTATTTCCTGGTGAGAAGCATGGCAGATAGATAATCTTCTGTTTTACAAAGATCAGACAAAGGCAATAGCAACTCTTCTTAGAGACTTAGCAACAGGTGTTGCAGTCCCCAAATGATGTTTCTTAGAAAAGTTAAGGTAATAGATTTCATTCATTTTGACTATTGAGAAGATGCAGAGTTTTTTCTTTTTTTTCACCTTAAGCATATTTTCATTCAAAAAAGCAAAGCCTGGCCTTATGAGAAAATGAATTGCTTCGGAGATATGTAAAGAAAATTGAGCCTACTCACCTATTTAGTATAATGAGTTATTAGTGTCAAGAGAGTCATCTGAGGTTTCCTTAAAAAATCTTAAGTAATGTGACAAGTTTAAAAATATATCTTCATCCATCCCAAGTTCAAATTACTGAGTTGGCATTGGAATTAACCTAAATAATTAAAAATAAATGAAAGCCTATTATGTGACATGACCTGTTTTTCCTCTTAGTACAATTGACTTTTTATAATAAAATTTCATTGAAGTATATCATCAATACATGAACATACATAAATAATACATGTATAGTAAAAGTCATGAACTTACAAAATATCATCATACAGGTCTCCCATACATAACCCAGCCACCAACACCTTGTATTGTTCTGAAACATTTATTGTTATGAAATAGCATTGTCAAAATATTACTACTAACTATAGCCCATGTCTTATATTAAGTGTACTTTTCCCTCAACCCACCTGTGACAGTTTGAGATTATTTTTGTGAATCCCAAAGAGAAAGATTGTTTTAAACTAATCTATTCCTCTGGGTGTGATACACTTTGATTGTATTAGATGCAGCTGAGATATCTTTGATTAAATTACCTGTTAAGATTAGGGCTTTGATTCCACCACATGAGTAAGGTGTGACTCAGGATGATTCCCTGCCCCTTTCGTGGGCTGATATAATTGGACACTCAATCAAGAAAACAAATGAAAGAGAGAGCACTCTCATATTTCATCCTGGGGCCCCAGGGAAAGATGAGCCATTCACCTGATACTTTGCAAACAGAACAGAGTAGCTAAGCACTTAAGGAAGCCCGGAAAGGAAAAAAGCCCTGTGCCAGAGACTGATACAGGAAGCCCTGAGAAACAAGCTCTATGCCAACCTATAGCTGAGATCAGGAAGAATCTGGGCCCACAGAGCCTTAAGAGGAAGAGAAAGCCCAGGAAGGAGAGACCAGGCAGAGATCAGCAACCATTTTGCTTCAACATGTGGCAACTGACTTTGGTGAGAAAGCAACCTGGAGTTGGACTCTTTAGGGCTTTGTAACTTCAAGCTTTTACCCCAAATAAATACCCTTTATAAAAGCCAACAGATTTCTGGTACTTTGCATCAGCACCCCTTTGGCAGACTAATACACCACCTGATTATTAACACCCTTTACTGGTATTGTATATTTGCTGTAGTTCATGAGCAAATGTTCTCATATTTGTTCTGTTAACCACTGTAATTTCCACCCCAGGATTCACTGTGTTATACAGTCCTGTGCTTTGTACAATCCAGTCAACGTGTACACTCAGAGGCTCCCATTTTCATCAAAGTTGTGCTGTAAGGATTGTGTCCTTACGTGTGAGCTGAGTCTCTTGTAGACAGCATATAGATGGCTCAGATTTTTTTACTCCATTCTATCAGTCTATGTCTTTGGATTGAGCAATTCAATCCATTAGTGTTCAATGTTATAACTGTAAAGACATTACTTATTTTGTGCATTTTGTCCTGTGGTCTTCTGTGACCTTACTATTGTCTGGGTTTTTTTACCCTTGCAGTTACACATTAATAATTTTCATTTATGCACTCTTCTCCAAGTCTCTTGCCCTTGTTATTTTTCCTTTCTGGCTGCAGCATTACCTTTAATATCTCTTGTAAATCTTGTCTTTTGGAAACATACTCTCTCAGTTTTTGTTTGTCTGTGAAGAATTATACTCATCCTCATTTCTGAAGGACAGTTTTGCCAGATAAAGAATTCTTGGCTGGCAGTTTTGCTGTTTCAGTACCTTAGTTACATCATACCACTTTCTTCTCACCTTCATGGTTTCTGATGAGAGATTGGCACTTAGTCTTACTGAGGTTTCCTTGTATGTGATACATTGCTTTTCTTTTGTGGCTTTCAGAATCTCTCTTTATCTCTGGTATTTGTCATTCTGAATAGTAGGTGTCTCAGAGTAAGTCTATTTGGATTTGTTCTGTTTGGGGTTGTCCTTTTTGGATATTAATATTATGCATTTCATAAGGGTTGGGGATTTTTTGTTCATTATTTCCTCAAATATTCTTTCTGCCTCTTTACCATTCTCTTTTCCTTCTGGGACACCGATAATGCATAAGTTTGTGTGTTTTATGTTGTCATTCAATTCCCTGAGACCCTGTTCCATTTTTTCCATTCTTTTCTCTTTCTATTATCCTGTCTTTTCAAGTTCAGATGCTTGGTCCTCTAAGGCAATGATTCTGTCTTTGATCAATTCAAATCTGCTGTTATATGCCTCTAACGTATTGTTTTTCTTTATTTTTAAAGAAGCTTTAGATTACAATAATGTTACATTGAAAATATAGGGGGATTCCCACATACTCCCCCCCCCACACACACTTTCCCCATTAAAAACATCTTTCATTAGTGTGTGGTAATTTGTTACAATTGGTGAACACACATTGAAGCATTGCTACTAAGCATGGTCTATAGTTTCCTTTACGATTTACACTTTGCACTGCCTAATTTTACAAGTTTTGACAAAATGTATAATAGCTTGTATCTGTCATTGCAATATCATGCAGAACAATTTCAATGTCCCCAAAATGCCCCATATTACACAGATTCTTCCCTTTCCCTCCCCTCAGAACCTCTTTTGACCACTGTCTTTATATCAATGTTACAAGTTCTTCCATTGCTAGAATAATAAATCTACTTTAGTCCATAGTTGCATTCTCCCTTATGTTTGTTCATTCCTCTATCATAAGCATTTTGGGATGGTGATGTCCACTCTACTTCCGAGTGAGGGGAGCTTAGCACTCATGGGAAAAATGGATGGTACTGTCTTGCTTGCAGTTGTAGATATTCTGTTCTTTGGGATGGGCATTGCCCATCATCATCCTCTTGTTAATTGTCTTGGGTGAGTCCAGTGAACTGGAGAGTGGGTGTTGGCTGCATTTCTGCTGAGATTCAGGGCTCAACCAGCATATGAACAGCCAGAAGATTTAAGTCTTTGGGATATATATATAATGGGTATAGGCCTAATTATAGGTTCAAATAAATGGGGCAGAAGAATCATGTGTAGGAAAATTATGAATACGTCTAATTCTGATACATTGGGGAGATGGGTTATCATATATTCCAAGGTAAGGCCTACTGATGGGGTGCCGATTTCTTGGGGTTGTCTGCCCTGCCCTGTCTAGATGTCTCTAGAGCCCTCAGGAGCACCCCTACTTGAGGCATTGTTTATTGTGGCAGTCAGTGAGATCTTCCAGAAACATGCGTAAGAGTAACCTTTGGACTGAACTCCCAACTCACTTTGCAATCTCTTAGTCATAAAAACTCATTTGTGTTTAATATTTCCCCCTTGTGGTCTAGGTCTTTTTCCAAACGCATCAATTATTGGCAGTTGGTATTATTCCCTCAGTGCCAGGGAGGCTCATACCTGGGCGTTATGTACCATGTTGTGGGGAAGGTAGTGAATTTATATGTTGAGTTTGGCTTAGAGAGAGGCCACATTTGAGAAACAAGGAGGTTTTCAGGAGGTAACTCTTAGGCAATATATAATACTAAGCTAAGTTTCAATTTCGTAAGAACAAGGTTCATAAGTACAAGCATCAAAAGCAAGGGCCTGGCATATTGGTCTGTCTTCCTTTGCTAGGAACTGCCTACATACTCTAGAGAGGCTTGCCACTATGAGAGGATGTAGCAGGACTCCCCAGGATAGGAATTCAATATTCCATCAGTTATTCTGTGGGTCTCCACACACCAAGACAATACCCCATGACAAATGAACACATTGATATCTAATGTGGTTTTAATCTCATCCACTGTGACTTTCATTCCCATAAACTCTTGCCAGCTTTCAAATTGTTCTTTATGATTTCCTAGTGTCTTCCTTATATTCTTTATCTCTTTAGTCATATTTTCCTTCAACTCCTTGAATTGATTTAAGAGATTTGTGTGATTATCATTCATTAGTCATTTTAAATCCTATGTCTTGTCAGGATTTTGGCTGGCCCAACACTTCCTATTTTTTAGTAGGGCTTGTAGTGTTTTTGCTGATGTCTAGGCATCTAAATATGTTGGTGAATTTACTCTGATGATCAATTTCTCTCTCTTGCCTAGTGGTTTTATTTCACAGCTCTTCTTTGATTTTTTATTCAACTTATTCTAGATTTTTAAAATTTCCTAGCTTATGTTGTCAAAATAAGACCAGGTACTCACTAATATTATATGGCCCACTCCAAGGGGACTAGGATGAGAGACTCCTAAAAGCAGTTTTTCACCTTACAGTTTCCCAGCTGGCCCACAGATGACATCATCAGTGTATCTTTACATGGAAGTATCTCTTTCAACCTACCTCCACTTGCCTGTGATTCTGGTCTGGCCAGAGCCAAGATTTAATATGGGCTCTCCTGGACAAATTCACTGAAGAGAAAACACTCTCTGCCCTTTGCACACTCTATCTCTTCCCAGGGACTTAGACGTCTGGTCCTCTCTCAGTTGGCTACAGCGAGTCATGGGTTTTATCTGGGTTGTTTGCCATGAGGGTAGGGGATGTGTGCCATTTCCAACCCTGGCTGTTAGTAACTCATGGTTTCCATTTCAGCTTCTTTGTCTCTCTGTCCCTCATCCTCCTGGAGGATGTGCAGCACTCACTTGGTTTGCAGATCCCCAAAGCATCCCCCTCAGGCAGCTTTTTGCCCTTCTTCCATTGTTTCTGTGAGAGAGCTGAGCCCTGCCTCTCAGCTCTCTGATGTCTCATCCCAGAAGTCTCCCTTGACTTTTTTTTTAATGAAGTTATGTAAGCTTTAACCCATGTATAAATTCATGTAATGATCACCACAATCAGGAAACAGAACAAGTTCATCATCCCAAAAATCTCTCTAATGATAAACCTACCACCTCTAATTCCTGAAAATCACCAATCTGTTTTCTGTTGCAATTTGCCTTTTTCAAAATGTCTAAATGCTGTTTTGTACATTAGAATAACAGAACTTATTGAAAATAATTAGATTATAAATAGTGGCTTTCAAAGTGTGGTTCCAGAACCAGCATCAGCAGCATCACCTGGAAACCTGTTAGAAATACAATCTACCCAGACTTCCTATTTGAGATATTCTGGGGTTGGAGACCAGCAAGCTGTGTATTAATAAGCTTTTTAGGTGATTATGATACACCTTCAAATTTGAGAAACACTGGGCTATAAGTTTACCAGTCTGTACCAATTTCTCAGTAGTTGGCATTAACTTTCTATGAGGAACACTGAACAACCATGGGTTTACTCATTCCTTTAAGAGAAGTTATGCTTATGACAGGGTTCCTATCCCTGGCTGCCACATTAGAATCACTTGAGATTTAAAAGTACCAATGGCCTGTAAACTCCCCAGATAGGTTGAGAGTAATTTGAAAGGAAGATGGCAGTCCTAGGTATTGTTTAAAAAAATAAAATTCACCAAAAAAGAAACAGGTGACTTTATTATATCACTAGGGTTGATAACCATTGTGGCAAGTTAGAAAAGCATGCAATGTTGGTTTCCATGGAGGTCTCAAAGTAGCAGAGTTAAGAAGCTTTCCCGTTACCTATTCTTTCTTTTATTGATTCATAGTCAGTTAGCAGTTCTTTACCACATACTGTACTAGGTACTATAGTAAGTACTAGCAATGTAGTGGAACACAAAATAGGCATACTTCTTTTTTGCAAGAAATGCATACCAAAGGGCTATTTGGCCAACTGTCTAGGCTGGCCCTTCTATCTTCTCTCTTGTCATTTTAGTGGGCTGGATTATGTTTAATTCTGAGTAAAGAATATGAAGGATCTATGCTGAGATTTCCCTCCTGAGTGCATGGGTCTTGCTAAAGCTCCTTGAGAAGGACTTGGGAAGACACCATTTGATACAAGATCCCGAGAGAGTGAAAAGAAATGGGAGATTTGAAG
This sequence comes from Cabassous unicinctus, assembly GCA_029593785.1. Lineage (NCBI taxonomy): Eukaryota > Metazoa > Chordata > Mammalia > Cingulata > Chlamyphoridae > Cabassous > Cabassous unicinctus. Next base: position 29,837 of record JAQZBX010013563.1, read on the forward strand.
GTTAGTCCTGTAGGAATGTGAATGAGTACAGCTAAATGGCAAATGACTTTATATTTTGCATTATGACTTCAAGAGATTTATATAGTTAATGGTTTTCTGAGTAAAGAGTTTAGTGCCTGCTTATCCTCTGTGGACCAGGAATTCAATGACCTTGTAGAGGGCAAAGAACTTATTCTGTTTCTCTGTGTTCAACTGAAGGCAGAAGAATGAAGGTAGTGACTGGAACTATATAGTATCCCCTTGAAAAAGGGAATATCTTGAGTTCATAGATCATCAATTCTCAGAGGGCAGTTGGGTTTAGTTTGAGCATTCTGGGGACTTTTTCTCCAGTGTATGGACCATGAAGATTGAAGACACACATAGAAATGAATGGATAGACAGGAAATATGGCAATTCTTGAAATGGGATATTATTTGGGGGATGTCTCTTGCAATGTGTACCCCTTCAAGGCAAATGGATGCACTTAACTATTATGGATTCTGGGTAGGCAAGAATGATATACTTCAATACCAATATTTGTAAACTCAAGTTTCACTCACACTTTGATAATAAAATCAGGAAGATTCATAATGCAAATGTTAAAGTACATGTTCTATGAAAGAAAACTCTTATTATAATATTCTTGTTTCAGGCTGAATAAAGACAGTGCTGGCAGAGGAGGCCAAATTTCAGGATGAGGCATGGAGAGGTAAGGTGATAGTTGACATGCCATGCATTAAGCTAGCATCCACAAACACTGCCTGTGGAGATCCATACATTCCCGAGACCAGAATAGTCTTCCAGAATAGTCTTCCAACTATCCTACCTCTCTGAAAATAGCCATTATAATTTACTACTACATGCTTGAAATTCAGAGAAGAGAGGGAATAGAAGTAATCAGTTTAGGCAAGCTCTTTTTCTTCTTTAATTAAGAAGAGCTCTTGCTAAAGAAAAACATCCTGTCTTCTCACTTGCTACTTTTTCAACTTGGTATTCAACTTTGTGATGTGGTATACACGTCTCTGAACTCTGAGAGGAAAGGGTGCTCTGTGAGAGTCATAAACTCATTCCAGCAATGAACTTGAAAGTATGCAAAGTGCTTTGTGAGTCAAAAGGAATCCAGACAGGAATGATGTTCAAGTCTTTTTGGTGTATGTGCTTTCTATCTTCATCTAGTTAAAAATGCTTGCACTTAACAGCCATTTGCATATTATATAGACATTTCCCCTGATATTTTAAATCTTTGACATCTAGTATCATTATTAAGCCAATCACTGAAACACCTACTTCAAAAAATGATACATTATATCCCTTGAGTTTATCAATCATGGAATAATTTCAGTCCATCATCACATGAATTATTACAAAACTGTTTGATATGTGTACCAAAATGGGAAAAGTAGTCTCTTGTCTTTGAACTTTTTAAGACAATCTTATTAGGGTTGAACTGTACAGCATTCTCAAGTCTATTATAAAGACATTCTTCTATGGCTTCGCTCAATCCTTTTGACTTACAGTTAACCCCACAACTTTCGCAATTAACTTTCTTTCTACTTCCTTTAATATCTGACACTTATACATATAATAGAATTGTAGATTCTTGGAAATAGAGAGATTTGAGGTTAACTAGTCCTGGGTTTGCCAAAAAGGGGGATATGAAACTGGGGCACAAATCAGGGTGATTTTTAATGGAATACAAGTTGGTTTTACAGGATATGCTGGCAAGGCAATAATTAACCTTGAATCTCATAGTTAGAAAGTTATTCTTTACTCAGACTTCTTTCTTTCCCTCTGGATACATAGAGGAGAATGAATCAGTATATTACCAATGCCTCTTTAACACACCTTCAACACCTGCCATTACAATGAAGACAGAGTGGATTTCAGGCTCAAATCCTTATACATAAACATGATCCAGATATGTATTTTGTTCTTTCTCATTTTAAATTTTTTTTAATTTTAGTAATCTAATTTTTTAGATAAGAAATTGAGATTTCTTTCCATTTATTGTAGTGATAAATGTTTCCTTTTAAATATATGTGCAATTTAAACAAATATTTTATTTTAAAATATCAAGAAATCATAAAAAATATAGCACATGGAAAGAGCCCAAATCATAATGACAGTATGCAAATGCTTTAAGTTTGGGAAATACTGATTTAATTACAAAATCATTTCACAGTTGAAGGACTGAGATCCTGAGTGAGCAAGGTTGTAAAACTCGACAGAATAGGAAAGTCACATTTTGAACTTAGGTTTCCTGCCTCTAAGTCATAACCTTTTCTCCTTCTTCATTGAGAATTATTTATGTATTGTCATTTAGCAAGCATTTAAAAAAGCTACAGTGTTGGGCACTGGAGATACAAATGAAAATAAAGCAGTCTCTGATCTTAACAATATTTGCAACACACTAGCAATGATTAGTAATAATAATGTACATTACTAGTAAACAGACCTAATGGGAATATAATTGTATGTACCAAATCTTCTTGATTATGGAGAGTTATAGGATTTCAGTATTAGAACAATGGCTTTCTCCTGGAGGAAATCCTATTTCACCCCCACCCCAGGAATATTTGGCAATACCTGGAGAAATTTTTGGTTGTTATGATTGGGGGTGGTATTGCTACTGGCATCTAGAGGGTCAAGCCCATGGATGCTGATAACCAATTGTATTTCAGCCAAAGAGGTGCTGATGTAAAGTACCAGAAATCTGTTGGCTTTTCTAAAGGGAACTGATATGGGGTAGAAGCTTACAGTCACAAGGCCGAAATGCATAAGTTACTTCCCTCACCAAAGTCTATAGCCACATGTGGGAGCAAGATGGCCACCGGTATTTGTGAGGGTTCAGCGGGCCTCTTCCTCCTAAGGCTCATGGTACCAGCTCCTTCCGGTCTCAGCTGTAGGCTAGCATAAGGTTCATCTCTCCCCCAGGCTCCTTTCTTTCTGGGCTGTCTCAACTGTTCAGGGCTCTGGTCTCTTTAGCTGCAAACTATCAGGTGAGAGGCTTGGCTCCTTCCCCGAGTCTCCAGTGTCCAGAACTAAACTCTCTGTGTTCTCCTTTTCCATGTATTTATTTCTCTGTCTTTGACTGAGCATCCATTTATATAGCTCACAAAGGGGGAGCGGGGACTGAAACCAAGTCTCCCTAGTAATGTGGACAAATAAAAGCCCTAATTTGCTTTAATAAAGTAAAAGTGAAACCTCTGAATCTAATACAATCTAATATGCCCAGAGGAACAGACCAGTTTACAAACACAATCCAGTATCTATTTTTGGAATTCATAAACAATACCAAACTGCCACACTCTACTCTCTGAATTCCAAAAAGACATTACAGTATTCTAAAAAAATCATTAAATCAGCAACAATGCTAAGTATAAAATCATATCACAATCTGTTTAAAGAAATACAGTTTGTCTTGGGGCAAAGTCTGGTCTGGCTGTAGATCTCTGAAATTTACAAAACCATTTATCTGCTTCCAATATACAAAGGGACAAACAAAGGATAAACATTTGCATTACCATAAGGAGAAACTGGGAAGGAAACATGAGTCATAGGTCCCCTAAAGTTCTGTAAGACTGCAAGGCATATTTCATTAGATTTCAAAGTCTGAGAGTCATTCTTAAGATGATGGTTTCTTTTCCCTGGGGCTCCAAGGGGACCCACACTTTCCACAGGCTTGCCCAATAGCCATTTTCTTGGTTCCATCCTTAAGCTTTTGGGTGGTGACTGAGCTCCAGACCTCACCCTCCAAGGCCATTGAGGTGATGGCCACACCTTCCCCAATCTCTGGGGTACAGTCTTAACCCCTCTGTACAGTGAGGTGAAAGCAACATCCTCCCTAATCTTTGGCATACCAGCCCAAATCTCTCAGACCATGAGTTGGAGACCTGGGCTTCCCTAATCCATGAGGGACAGCCCCACTCCTCTCAGACCTATGGGGTGTTGACCTTACCCTCCCTAACCCTTGGGGAATGTGCTCCACCCTCTCTCTAGCCTGGGGCAGGAAAACTCTCCCTAAACAGTAGGTGAGAATATCCACCCTCTTCAACTGCTGGGGCAAACTCACCCTCTCTGTAAACATGGGTGGGGCTCCTCTCTTGGCCCAAGGAGATGTCTTAATTCCAGCTCTCAGCTTCCATGGTTTTCCTCTTAAAGTCATTTTCCCTGCCATCTTTCCCCTACATGTCACTTTCAGTCCAGGTTGACTGTGTTTTTTTTCATACAGCTCTCTCAAAAAGTTTGTTGGTTTAACATGCAGGAAGGAGGGGTCCAAGCCATCAGACAGTAAGACTTTCCACAAGTCCTTCCTAAATAGCTGCTTTTTCAATCCTGACTTATAAATTTCAAGTTTAGTTAATTCCTCAAATGGTGCACTATCATCTGGGACTTGATTTCCAGAGTTTTGGAATTTCCAGAATCAGTTTCTGGTTTCTTTGTGCCCAACAATTCAGTTTTCAGCTTATGTCTCTCATCTAACATTTTGCTCTAAGATGCAATGAGGAGCCAAGCCACATTCTCTGAGTTTACTTTGGAAAGTTCTTCAACTAAATGTCTAGGCTCAAATTCTGCCTTCCATATAACATCAGGAGTCAATCTTGCTAAGTTCTCTGCACATTAAAACACATGCTGCCTTTCCTCCAGTTTCCAATAATAGTTTCATCATTTACTTCTAAGGCCTCATAAAAAGTCTCTTTAATGTCCATATTCCTACCAACAGTATCTTCAAGGCACTCTAGGCCTTTTCTATCAAACATCTCACAATTATTTCCTTCTAAGTCCTTATCAAAAAGAGCTTTAGCCTCCAAATTACTACCAACAGTCTCTTCAAAGCAATCTAGGTCTTCCATCAAGCATCTCACAATTCCTCCAAAAAATACCCTTTACCCATTTATAAAACTGTTCCAGCATTTTGGTAATTGGAAAAGCACAACCACACTCCTGGTACCAAATTCTGTATTAGTCAGCCAAAGGGGTGCTGATGCAAAGTACCAGAAATCTGTTGGTGTTTTTAAAGGGTATTTATTTGGGGTAGAAGCTTACAGTCACAAGGCCGTAATGCATAAGTTACTTCCCTCACCAAAGTTTATAGCCACGTGTGGGAGCAAGGTGGCTGCCCATCTCTGCTAGGTTTCTGCCTTCCTCTTCCTCCTAAGGCTCCATGGTACCAGCTCCTTCTGATCTCAGCATAGGCTAGCATAAGGTTTGTCTCTCTTCCTGGGGCTCATTTCTTTCTAGGCTTTCTCAGGTGTTCAGGGCTCTGGTCTCTTCAGCTGCAAACATCAGGTGAATGACTCGGCTCTCTCCCCAAGTCTCCAGTGTCCAAAACTAAACTCTCTGTGTTCTCCTTCTCCATGTATTTACTTCCCTGTTTTTGAGTGAGCATCCGTTTATATAGCCCACAAAGGGAGGGGGTGGGGTGGGGACCCAAACTTAGTCACCTAATGACATGGTCAAATAAAACCCTAATCTTGATTTGATAAAGTAAAGTGAAACCTCTGAATTTAATACAATCTAATATGCCCAGAGAAATAGACCAGTTTACAAACACAATCCAATATCTGTTTTTGGAATTCATAAGCAATACCAAACTACCACACCAATCTACAATACACAGAATAGGCCTTCACAACAAATAATTATCTGGCCCAAAATATCAAGCATTCTTAGCTTGAGAAACCCTGATATTGAGAAAGCAAAACAGTAAATAACTTTAAGATACATTCTCTGGGCCAGGTAGCAAACTGTCAATACAAATTTGAACACCTTAAAAACATGGCCACTAGAATAAAATTAGTTGAGTATAAATCTTAGCAGTGCTACTTATTGGTTGTGTTTTCGTAGGCAAAGTGGTTTGAATACATGTACTCTAGTTTTTTTTCATATATAAAATCAGATTATAATAGTATCTTTGGGTGTTGGGGTCATTGGGATGAGATGATACATGTGAAGGACATGTATTGGCCAATGTTCATTATCTCTTATTTCAATTATGTTATTCAGCTTAAACTGCCAATTTCTAAAAGCAGGAACTGGGACTTGTTTTATCTTCTTTCCCCAAGTTCTGAATATGGACCTGGAATAAATGAGTAAATGAGACAATCAGTGAGTAATGCTTAGGTTAAGCACCCTAAACTTATTTCCTTATACTTAACATCAAGTTTATAACATCAACCTCAAGGAGGTAAAAAAGAAGTAGCCCAACTATCTGGCATAGGGTGAAACCAATTATATGATATAAAACTGTCATTTTTAAAAATTTATTTTAGTAATGATTGCTTTTGTGAATAGAAAAACAAATAAGTTTGGAATGTGTTTTGCATACTTAATTCATGAATTAACCAGGGAGCTTCAGGAATATTGTTGAACTGGTGGTCAGCATCTTCTTTAATTCATCTATTGTTCTTTCTTTCTCAAACAGATGGTTAATATATGGTCTCATTGGAATCATTAAAAGTCTCCTGTTTTAGTTTATACCTTCATGGTCTCCCAGGATGGAGAAAATATGCTCCTTAAATAAAGAGGAATTATATTCTAATTCTCAGGTACACTTCTTAGAACCTACTGTCCAGGAATGACATAGAATACCTTCCACATATTGATAATATTAACACTAATAAGGAATACATATGTCTAAAATTATTTTCAAATATATAATGTAAATCCATCTGGAAGTCAAGAAGCCAGTAATTTTAGAATTCTTAATGCATAATTAAAAAGCTTTACCTAGCAATATGGAATTAATTATTTCTCTACATTTAGGTGTGGATAATTGTGTATATATATTTAAATGCTGTTTTGAAAATTCTAGCTAACCTTTATTTCACACTTAGTAGGTATCTGACACTGCTAAACATGTTACATAAAATAGTTTTCATTTCCACAACTTGCTATATGGTTGCATGATTACTATTCCCATTTTACAAATGAAATAAATAAGCTCAGAATTAAGTGCTTTGTACATGGTTACACAGACAGTAAGTAATAAATAGAACTTAAGTTCAAGTTCAGAAAAGCCCAACATAGGGGCTTTTCAGTGCTCCTGGGTTAGCATCATTTGAACAGTAAAGAGATAACAAAGGGAAATTCTAAACTATATAGACATTCACATGGAAACATTTTGTCAGAAATTTCAAGTGGTCCATATCCTTAGATGTGAGACCTATATTCTCAGAAATAATTAGTGTGAATGTTGTTGTTATACTGCTTTTTACTCTATATATGACAATTACTATGATTAAAAAGATAAATGGATGCATCCATCTTCAGCTTGAAGGTTATTAAAGAGCAAACAATGAGTAGTACCATATAAAATTATAGAGACCTGAGTTCAAATCCTAAAAACACTATTTTTTTTTGTGCCCTTGGCAATAACTTTGCATTTTCTCATATTAAAATTAGTAGTAGGGGGACGGATGTGGCTCAAATGGTTGGGCATCCGTCTCCCATATGGAGGGACCTGGGTTCGATCCCCGGGACCTCCCGGTAAAAACAAACAAACAAACAAAAAAACTACAGAATCTACTTGTTAAAATTAGTAGTAATTACTAGTAGAATATTTGCTTGGATAATTAATGAATTTCTATTTATGAAAGCAAAAATATAATGTTTAGTATATATAGCAGTTATTCTTTAAAAATTCTTGGCCTTTCCTTGCTCTCAGACATCTAACTTTCAGTTACTCCACTTGGACTTCATTTAAATCTCACTTATATGCTTGGCAAGATTAATTGTGTTTTAACATAGAAATGCTGCCAACAGGCAAGTAACAAATCTATATACAATAAACCTTAAACTAAAAATCACCTCTACTCCAACAGGGGTTTTTCAGCTGCTATGCTTGTATGGATTTTGGACAGATTTCTGTTGTCCCAAGGGAGACACATAGCATTTAAAACTTCACCAAAATTTGCTGGCAATATCTCTTCCTTTGCTTCTTTAAATTTATACATTTACCCATAAAATAGACTAATGTTTTCAAATTCACCATAGCAGTCAAGTAGTGTGTATTTCTTTTTTAATAAAATTTTTATTGCAGTATATCATTCATACATGTACATACGTAAATAATAAGTGTATAGTAAAAGTTGTGAACTTACAAAACAAACATATACAGGACTGATGTGTATTTTTTACAGCAAGTACCTTGGGGTAACAAAGAATTAAGAGGTGTAAATTGGTTAACCATTGCAGCCAGTGGTGTTAGAATTTATTCTTTCACGTGAAGAAATAAGAAGTTCAGTGGCATAAAACTTGGCAATAACTTTGATGATGTTTCTCATCAGGACACAAACTAGACCAGAAAGAAAACAGGCCTGGGAGTTGAGAGCCCTGGGTTCTTACCCTAACATAGTTCAATGAGTGATGAGGGTAAAAGAGAAAAACAGAATTGTGCATACTGTATTGATTAACATCATAGGTTCTGAAGTCAGACACCTTGGGTAAAAAGCTGCTTTACCTTTTTATTATCTCTGTGACCCTGAGCAAATTCCTTAATATGTCTGAGTTCAGTTTCCCGTCTACAAAATGAGGATAAGATTTTTGTGAGGGTAGAAGGCAATAATGGAAGAAAAACCTTTGAGCAGTACATGGAACTGTTGGAGCACTCCATAAATAATAGTTGATGGCAATGCTATTGTTAATATTATTGTATTTCAACTCTAATCTCTTTATCTAAAACATGGGTGAACTGGGCTAATTAATCTCTAAGAGTATTTTTGATGCTCACATATGATGATCTCATTATTTTTTTCTTTAGCATCTCTTAAAAATCCAGTCTTGGTTATCAAAGTCATAGAGACTGCATAAGAATTTGTCCTGCTCAATGATGATTTTCAGCACTAAGAAAGCATCTGGTCGTATGCTGAATAAATATTAGTTGACTTAATACAAGCTCATAGGCAGAACCTAGAGCTAGTCAAATCAAGGTCTTCAAGACTGGGACCCAAGGATTTGTTTTCCAAAGAAACTCTCCAGGCTCCATTAATAAAGGTAATATATGGTTTAAGCTTCAAATAATATTATTCTAGGGGATCCAGTATGAGCAGAGTGAACAAATAATGTACTGTCCAAATGGGGATGCTTTTACAAATAAAATGACATATTATTGATAATTATGGCAACAAAAAAGGCATAAATCTGTACCTTATTGATCAATGAAGAAATGTAGACACCCTAGACATGATAGTGTTGGAATGGGTAAAGGGAATGAATGATACACTACTCTTAATTGATCTTAAGGAGAACTTTGTGAACAGGATCTCTGGAAGTTTAGTCTCCCGGGATGAGGTTTTTGAAAGTTAGTTGAGCTAGCAAAGCTACAAGACCCTGATTTTGACCTATGGAAGGGAACTCTTATAACTATTAAATTATTATTCAGGAAAGATGATGAGCCCTAAGCAATAAGTAATGCCAGGGAATATAACCAATTACACAAATTTAAACACATATGAGCAATAAATTTTTATTATTGCAAGAGACAAGATTTTAAAAAACCAAGAGCTACCCATGTAGATTAGTACTTCTAAATTCCTAATCAGTATTTATGGGAGATCAGTGTCCTCACTGGCACTTGGACTGAGAAAATAAAAGTCTTTTGTGGAGCATCATATACCCATCAAAATCCCCTGCTGTTTCTTAAAATTGTTTCTCTCTTGCTTGTGCACCTTCTCTTAAAATATTGAAGTAACAATAGTCTATTTATATTGTTTCTTTTTTTATAAAAAAGGTTTGTTTTATTTATTTCTCCCTCCCCCCTCATTGTTTGTGCTCACTGTCTGCTCTCTGTGTCTGTTCGTTGTGTGCTCGGCTTCTTTTTAGGAGGCACCAGGAACTGAACCC
>JAQZBX010013564.1:0-39676 GCA_029593785.1 Cabassous unicinctus
AGCACCACATTTTAAGCAAGCAAGTAAAGGATTTATTGTAAATCAAAAACAGTAATAAGTACACACCCAAGACGGGTACACATGCTCAAAGGTGAGACTCCTGCTGGGGCTGGGGCTGTGACATTTTTAAGGCTGGCATGGCCCCTTCCTCCATGTCAATGAAGACTTGTGAGTTGCAACATTCTTGTTGGCTCTGAGTATGCAGAAGAAGAATTGGAAACACAGCATTTTCATTGGTTCTGAGTGTCTGCTGCCTTGAGTAGGGGTCAGGGGACAGGATACTAATGGCTTCTTATTATCTATTGTCTTCAGGTATTCAGCCTTGGGCAGTTGACTCCTCTCTTGTCTGCTGAACTTTCCACTGTCAGGCATAGGTAAAGATGGGCACCAGGCTAGCAGGAGTTTTACACAGAACTGACTGCTTTGTCTCTATCACCCTAAGGCACCCTTTTGTCCCTCAGGTCCTTGTTCTAGACTGCCATATATATGTGTGTGTGTCTGTGTGTGTGTGGGGGTGCTTATTTAATTTTTAGAAATTTGAATAGAGCTCTTTTAAGAGGTTTTATTTGTTAATTTGATATTACCATCCAGAGGTATGAAGACATACAATGAACAAACATACAGATGCAAATAAATAGACACACAAACAGAAACATAACTCACTAATTTGGCTGATAAATCTTACTCATTTGGTATGGTTGTCTTTGTGTTACCCATCATTGCATGCTTTGTTTTTTTTGTGTGTTTTTTTTTGTTTTTTTTTCTGGTTTTGTGTTGTTTGTTTTTTACAGCTTCTAAGATCTCCTCTGGTATTAGTGCTGCCTGTATGCAAGCTTATTCTTGGAAACACTTTTATATATACAAGTTATCTAGGTATTTTTGGTTAACAGATTTTTTTAGCAGAGAAGGAATATTTAGGAAATTCTGCTTTAAGCACCTGGTTTCAATTTAGTAGTAAGGCTCCCCTCCCCCAGGGCCCTTTCATTCCAGTTTTCTGTCTGTTATGAGGTTAGAGAAACAGAAAGCTAAGGGTTAACTTGTACAGAATTGGTTAAAAGGTTCCACATCCTTGTTAACCCTGATTTGTTTCCATCCTTATTTTTCTGTCATTTCCAAAAGGTGTTGTACATTGAATTACTAGTATCTGGTCTTTGAGCATCTTCTTTCACTTAGCATAATGCTTTCGAGATTTGTCCATGTTGTTGAGTGTATCAATAGTTCATTCCTTTTGACTACTGAGTAGTACACAATTTATGGATGTGTTACAATTTCTTCACTCATTTTCCAGCTGAGAGATATGTAGATTGTTTCCCAATATTAGAAATCACCAATAAACCTAGTATAAACTTTCAGAAACAGTCTTTTTGCATGTGGACATAGTTTTTCATTATGCTTAGGTAAATACCCAGGAGTGGAATAGCGGATTGGTGTGATAAATATAGATGTGACTTCCTATATATCTACCAACCTGCCAAAGTGTAGCATTCTGCTTTGCCATGAGTAACAAATGATATTTCCTATGCCTTTGTGTATTTGTCAGTACTTGGCATCGTCAATTTTTAAATAAAATCTTTAATAGTTGTGTAGTGATATCTTGTGGATTTACTTTCTTTTTTGTACAAGTAAATATATTGAGGATCTTTTAGCTGGCATATAATATGCCAATAAAATGTCTTCTTTGGTAAAGTATACATTCAAATATTTTGCCAGTTATATATTGAATTTTTAAATTTATTGTTGAACACTGAGGACTCTTTATATGTTGTGAAAACAAATCCTTTATTAAATATGTCATTTGAAAATATTTTCTCATTTTCTGCTATTTGTGTTTTTCCTTCCCTTCTGATGAAGTCCAATTTATCAATTTTTTCTTTAGTTTATCATGCTTTTGATGTTATATGTAGGATGCTTTGCCTAATGCAAAATCTCACAGTATTTGTTTGGATGTTCTCTGGTAGTAATTTAGAGTTTCAGGTTTAACATTTGGGTTAATTATTGATTTGGGGTCAGTGTTTGTTCATACTGTAAAGTATTGACAAATGTTCAATTTTGCAAACATATTTCCAATGATTGAAACTCTGTTTTTGAAATGACTACCATTTCTCCAGTGAAATCATTCTGCACCATTGTCAAATATCAATTCCCCATTTAAATATGGGTCTATTTCTGGACTATATATTTTGTTTCCAATATCTATATGTTTATCCTTTCTCTAATACAACACGTTGTAGTAAGTCTAGAAATTATGTATATTAAGTACTTAACTTTGTCCTTTTTCAAATTATGTTGGCTATAATATTTTTTTTCTTCCTTTTCATACCTATTCTAGAATCAGCTAGTCAATTTCTACAAGAACAATTTTTTGGAATTTTTCATAGTACTGTTTTGAATAAATGACTCCGTTTGTGGGGATTTGAGATATTAATAATAATATCTTCCAATCATGCCTATGGTATATCTCTCCATATATTTATATCTCCTTTGACTTTTTTCATTGGCATTTTTTTAGTTTTCAGCATACTACACAACAGGTTAGATTTATACCTAAGGATTTCATGGTTTTTATTGCTACATTCAATGGTAAGTTTTAAAAAGTCAATATCAACATATAATCTTGATCATAATATAAATATATGATTAATTTTAACTTTTTCTTCTGTAACCTTACAAAATCACTCAGTTATTGTAGCTGTTTTTGCATATTCTTTGTGATTTCCTCAAGGCATCATTATTTCATCTGTGAGTAAATTTCATTCCAGCTATTCCAATATTATTCTTTGAGTGTGTTTACTTGCTTGATTGCATCAGATAGGACCTCAAGCTTGTGATGAATAAGAGTTGTGGTAACAGACCTCTTCTTTGTTCATGATCTTAGGAAGAAAATATGCATAATTACATGAGTAGTTATGGAGATGCCCTGTACATTACTGAGAAAGTTGTCTTCTATTCATGGGAGCTAGAACTAACTAATATTTCTTAAGAGACAAGAAGAAGTTGTATGCAAAACACATGTAGAACTATGAAAATTAACTAGGATACCTTGCACATGTTTTAAACATTTGGTTTGGAAGGCATAAAGAGTAAAAAAAGGCTTGTAAGTATAATTACTGATGAGTAGTTTTGAATATGAGAGTATGGTTTTGTGATGTTTCTTATGTTCCTCACCAGTCACGGACATAGGATTCTTCTGGAAAAAAAAAAGTTTTGTGGGTTAAGAGTAATAAGAAATTGGTACAAATTGGACCACGTGCTGAAAATATTGTTTAGAAGATTGATTGTCTAGAATAGCCAGAACCCTTGCTGGAGAAGCATTGAAGCCTCTCTTATGTTGGACTCTATAATTGTTGTCAAACCATGCTGGTATGCAAATATAAAATTTTTATCAGCATTGCTTTACATCTTAGACAAAGGGAAAAAAGGTGGTGTATAAATTTATGGTTTATGAACTTCAATTAGTGTAGAGTGTCATGCTGAAGCAGAAAAAGGCTTAATTTGACTTGATCATAAGGATTGCTAGATATCCATTTTACACTATTTGAGAATACAGAAAATTCCAAAATTATGCTCTCTGTTCTCTCTTAAATTTATAAATCTTTGTGAAGATAAAGATAGTCAATGCATTTATCAGGATAAGCTATGATTTGCTTTTGAAACAAGAGAATTCTGAAATCTCTATGTCTTAACATGTGCCAGTTTCCTGTTCATGCAAAATCCACTCAGAGTTTGGGGATCATGTAGGGCATTTGACTATGTGTAGATTCTCACTAATACAAATTTCTTCCTCTGTGTAGTCCTGAAATATTAAGTCAATTATTTTAGAGTTGCTGCAGTAGGAAACAAGAAAGATGGATACTAACACACTGGTTCCTAAATATTGTAGCCTAAGTGTCATGCATATAAGTTTTGCAAGCTTGTCACAGGGACCTTTGTAAACACAAGAGGGCTGAAAATATGGTTGGAATACAGGGGTATATGATGATCATAAATGGTTTCTATATACTTGAGAAAAAGTGATCTCCCATTTGAAATAATGTTTGCTAACTGTTGTATAATAATATGCATGTAATATACATATCATGAGATACAGGCATGACTATGGTGTAATTTGGAGTAATTCAGTTCCTGCAAAGATAAAAATAAAATCACAAAGTTTTTCAAGATATCTGCCTTGCCTTAATCTGGCTTTTCTACTTTTATCTGTATTCTTTCTTTTAGTACTGCAGTTTAGGTGACTACATCTTAAGTGTTATGCAGTTGTTGTTTTTTGTTTTTTGTTTGTAATTTCTATTCAAATTTGAATGTGCAGACTTTATGCCTTTATTACTCAGATATCATAAATTCTCACTTATCTATTAGATACTTTTCTCTTGTGGTAGTTTGAGACTGTATGTACCCCAGAATATATTGTTCTTAAATCTGTTCCATTTCTATGTGTATAAACCTACTGGGGGTGGGACCATTTGATTATGTTACTTCAGTTAAGATTTTATTGAGTACTTCAATTAAGGCATGGACCAGGGGAGATCTTAATCCTCTTTCTAGAGTCTTTCATAAAAGGGATAAATTCAGAGAGAAAGCCACAGAAGCAGAAAGAAAACTAGAGATGCCAGAAGCCGAAAGCAATGAAACCGGGAAGGGAAGGGAGAGATGTCACCATTTGCTTTGCCATGGATCCCGTATTGCCAGCAGCTTATCTTCAGGTAGAAAGCTTCACCTGATGATGCCTTGATTTGGACATTTTCACATTTTTGGAATTTGTAAGCTTATAAACTAATAAATCCCCATTGTAAAAGTCAACCCATTTTTGGTATATTGCTTTTAGCAGCCTAGCAGACTAAAACAGCTCCTATTAGCAAAGGCTCAAATACATCCAATAAAAGTTATTTTGGAGGTTAAGTGGTTTATGGATGTTTTTGACAGAGAATATGCTGCACATATATATTCTACCTGGATATATCATGTTCAAAGTTGCTCTGTAGATGTACATGGAAGAATTTAATATCCTTCTTTGGCTTTGGACAGTGAAAATGATTCATTCTGGTCAGAGTCAAAGTAACAAAGTATATGGTCCTCATGAATTATTTATTAAGACAAACCAGCATTAATGTTACTATGGATACTACCTTTAAGACTTTCTCTCTTTCCTGCAAATCCATTCATTTGTAGTTGATGCCTTTCTACCACAAAAATAACACTACCTTGACTGGAGCATCTGGGATTAAAATGATGCCTATTCAACAAAATCTTAGCCAGAAAACTTTTCATATATTTTATGTACTTGGCTAATTGTTACATACTGTATTAAAGATTACAGATAATTTTTCTTTAGAATATATAAAGGAAAGGATTTTCCAAATATTATGCCAATTTATGTCAATTAGCAATATCCCATAAATCAATAATTTGAATATGCAAAGATATTTCTAATTGAAAAGTAATATAGTCACCATTTAATTATATATTGATATTTTATGAAAAAAGATTAAAGAAAACAAGCAAATAAAATACATTTAAACACACATATTCTGAATTCAAGACCTTTATCTTGTGCTCTAGACACACTTGTTCCTTAAATATTTTTAAACAGATTTTGTTTTATCTGGTTTATAAACATGAGTTGTTACCCGAAATCACTTTTGACTCCAGAGATTCCTCATGGCATTTTTTACCTCTACATTTCTGAGGGTGTAGATTGAAGGGTGTAGATTAAAGTACATGGGTATTACTATAGTAAAAAAAAAAATACAGCCACTGCTTTATCCATGGCGAGGTGGTCAAGGGCCGAAGATATACTAAGATACAGGGTATAAAGAATAAGACAACCACAGTAATATATGAGGCACAGGTGGAAAGAGTCTTTTGCCATGTTTCAGAATTGTGATCCCTTAGGGAGCAAAGGATGAGGATATAAGAAGTAATAAGAATTGAAACCTGAGCATACACAAGAATCCACTGTTGGCTGCAGCAAAATGTCAAGAGATGTGAGTGTCAGTGCAGGCTAGCTTGCACTGACATGTGTAAAGATCACACATGAAATGGTCAATGACATTGGGGCCACAGACAGGTAACCACAAAATGAAAATGATTTGAATCAGGCCATGAAGAAATCCCTCAGCCCAGGACATGACCACCAGGAGGCCACACACCCACCAGTTCATTGTGATCATGTAGTGCAGGAGCAAGGAGATTGCCACGTAGCGGGCAAAGGCCATCACTGTGAGCAGCAGGATCTCAACTCCCCCAAGGAAATGCATCACAAAGACCTGAGCAATACACCCACCAAAGGAGATAGTTTTCTTCTCAGCAAGTAAGTCAAAGATCATTTTGGGGCCTGTGGTAGAATAGAAGGAGCAATCTTGAAAGGACAAGAAAAACAGAAAGTAAAACATAGGCAATTCCAGGGCTGGGCTGGTGGTAATGGTGACTACAATGAGAAGGTTGCCTGCCAGGGTGATTAAATACATGATTGTAAACACAACGAACAAAAGTGTCTGCAAATTCTGATTCTGCACCAGGCACAGCAGGATGAAATCTGTCACGTTGTTCACTTGTTCCATGATCAAATGGTTTTGCACATGTATAATTGATTTATCTGCAACAAGCCATGGTGGTAGAAAAATTTTGATCAAGAAAACAGTATATCTTTCAGGTAATCTGTTTCTTGAAAGATTTATGGAAACTCCAAGTTGACATACCCCAGAATTAAAATTTGGCTGAATTTTTAATCAGATGCAGTGTGAATTCATAACCCTCTTCTACATATACACACACATACATATACACATGCAAAACACAGTTTCATGACTTTTATTTTAGGCACATTTCCTGCAATCATATATGGCTGGATCTCTCCCAATCATTACCACAGTATTTTCTTACATAAAAATCAGTGATAAAAAGAGGACTTTTAACTATAAGCAAAGGCTTGAATTGATGAGTATGTACCTCCCTGTGTTTCTTTTCTAGTAAATCAGGCTGATGACAATAAGCTGCAGATAATTGTTAGGTTTAGCATGTTTCTGGGTGACTAGCAAATGCCAGGTATTTTCTGTTTGAAAATAAGGATCATGTTGTCACATTTTTTACTTAACTGAACTGGGGGAATATTTGGGGCTGCAGAAACATACCCTACAGTAGTTAGATTTATGAGCTCATGCTTCATTGAAACAGAATTTAAAGGAATATTATGCATTACTTATCAAATACCTCTGTAAGAATGATATTCTAAAAGGAAAAAAACTGACAGCTCGATGCCATAAAGTATTTCTCAAAATTATTAGTAACTTAAAAATTTACTGCTTAGAGATCTCCTGTCATAATCAATATCAGGGGTCCTTTGCAATTCAACACTCCATATAAGGAAGATTATGAAACATCTTCTGAAGCTGGTCACCTGTTCAGAAAACATATATTTTAAAATGCAGACATAAAAGCACTATAAGTGACTGGTCAAAGCATGTTCTCTAGGATACAGAATATATTTATATTTTGTTTTTACTGATAAGTAGCCAAGTGATGCTGTGTATGTGCCATAGTCTTATTGAGCCCAAACTTTTTCATATATTTTGTAAGAAAAATAACAAAGGGCACAGAAGAATTGAAGAACATCTTTATTATTTACGTCAAAGTTTGTATCCTAAAGGTAATAATAGTCTTTCAGACACCTCCAAATTATTTTTAAATTAGC
Source organism: Cabassous unicinctus (assembly GCA_029593785.1). Classification (NCBI taxonomy): domain Eukaryota; kingdom Metazoa; phylum Chordata; class Mammalia; order Cingulata; family Chlamyphoridae; genus Cabassous; species Cabassous unicinctus. The sequence continues at coordinate 7,688 of JAQZBX010013564.1, forward strand.
CAAAATAAGAAAACCACATATCATAAATTTTATGCTTGAAATATTTGCTTTTTATAATACTAAGAGTAAACTAATGGGCTATGTGTGAATATAAATTACATATGTACTCATCTCAAGATGATTGAAAAGAAATTCAAATGTACTAGGAAAAATTTGAATGCAGAAATCAATTACATCAGGCCATAGAAAAGTATTAGATTTGATAAATAAATTCAAAAGCTTGTAATCTTTTAAATCTGAAGAATGCACAAAAGTCAAATAAGAAGCAGGTAAGGACAAATCACAAAAAACATTAATAAAAATAATATTTAATGAATATCACATATATTTAGTTGGGTAATAAAAGTTTGTTCAACCACTGGTAGATACTTTAAAAAAAAGTAAGCATAGCCTGTATATATGTAAATAGAATAAAAATTAATAAGAATAATAGGACTGTATCACAAAAATAGAAAATCCTAATGTAAGCCACGTGTTATTGTACAATATATAATTTTATTATAGTACAATTGTAATAATAAGTCATCACTTGTAATAAAAGTACACTAGTACAAGGTTCAATTCTAGAAGAGGTTATAGTTGAACTGAGTATTTTCTGCATGATTAAGTAAACCTACATCTTCTTTAATTTTGAAAAAGCAATAAGGGGAGGCAAGATGGCATCTGTTTAGGAGGTCAATCGCTGACTAGCTCTCTGAGGACGACTGATTGCAGAAGGGGTCCTGCCCGGGGGTCTGTGCTGTGGGCGCACAGAGCGAGAAGCTAGGGACATCTATCTGCAGGCAGAATGACGGCGTGGATTGATCGGTAGAGATTCATGAGTTTTAAGCCTGCTTGTGGCAGTTAACACAGACGGCTGAGCCCCAACCTCAGGTAAAAAGGCTAGTTTGAGCCACTACTCACACCCAGCAGCCTGGTGGGAGGGGGCTTTCTCCTAGAGTGGGAGGGTTCTGACAGAAGGTGGAGAGGGGTTTCCTTTCTGTGGATTTGGCTGCCTGGAACCCCTGGCAGCTTGGACGAACAAAATAGCAGAATTGAATCAACACCGGACAGAGGGGAGGGGCAAATCTGCTGAGGAAGTTGATTTACCTAGCTGCGCAGGGATACACACCAAACCCAGCTAACCCAGTGAGAGGGAGCATTCTCCGAGAGAGGGAGGGTTCTGACAGAAGGTGGAGAGGGGTTTCCCTTCTGTGGATTTGGCTGCCTGGACCCCCTCTTAGCTTTGGGGAGCAGATAAGCTGGCTTGAAAGAGCACCAGGCTGAGGGAAGCAGAAAATCTACTGAGAAAGCCTGATTTACCCAACAGCCTGGTAATACTCAGGCTTGGCTCCAGAGGGGACAGAGTCAGCCAATTTTGTCATTCTGCACTGACAAGCATCAGAGCTTCAGCTCCCCTGGGGAGGCCAGGAAAAGGGAAGTGCTTGATTAGTTTCCATAAGACTAGTTAGGGGCCCCTCGGTGAAGGGGGTGGTCTAGAAGAGGACTTCTTTGGGGTCCCTTATTTTGCCAAATAAAAAAAAAAAAGAAGACAGTCACTTTAAGAAATGAAAAATGAATTATTCTTTTTAATTTAGTTTAATAGCTAAAACCTGCCTCAAAACCTGCAGATAGAACCCTGCAGGGAAATTGATTGATAAACACAAGCAGGCTGAGAGGTTCCACAAGGAACCTAGAAGGAACACTGCTCCACCTTAGCTTAGTTTGACTGCTTGCTTGTGTGGTTGTTTGGTTTTTCTCTGTTTATTTGTTGTCTCTTGCTTTTCTTTCCTCTTTCCTACCCCTCTTTCTTTTTTCCTTCTTTTTTTTTTCTTTTTAATTACGTGCTGCTAGCTTGTGCTTCTTCTTCAGTGATTTCCCATTCTCTGTCTATATTGATTTTGTATCCCAAGCTATCTCTTCCCCTTCCTTCATCATTCTGCCTTCTGCTTTCTGTTGTAGTTCTTACATGCCACTATATTTCATTATCCCACAACTTAAGGGTATCAATTTCTATTCTATCTATTCTGTATTCTTCTTTTTTTATTAATATTAACTTTTTACTTTCAGCCCTTTCTTCACTCTTTTTCTCCTTCCTCAACATTCTAGCCTTCTAAATCATTACATATATATTCCTCTATTTAGTTTCCTAGTCCATTGTAGGTACTCTACTTTTTATCCTATTACTCTAAACTGCCTACATGAGTTAAATATTCATTTCATTAAGTATTATGTGGCTCATCTTCTAACTTTTATCAATGTTACTATTACCCTTATTCCTTTCTCACATCTTTCGATTCTTTTGGCCCTAATCTTTTGCCTTCAAGGTAACATAGAAAGAAGCAAGGAAATAAAAAAAGAAGAAAAAGTGTCAAAGAGAAAACTTAACACACACACAGTATCATCAGCTAAATAAAACACTAGAGCAGAAAGAGAAGCTAATCAACTGAATAAATCCATCAAGATAAAATGATGACTAGAGGGCAACAAAAAATTACAAACCACACTGAGAAAAAGGAAGACATGGACCAGTGCAAAGAAAAAATTAAAAACCAGGAAGAGATGCAGAACATCAAACAACTAATCAAAGCTTTCCAAATAAATATCATGGACCAACTTAAAGAAGTGAAGGAAGAGATTAAGGATATAAAGAAAACATTGGGAGAACACACTGAAGAAATTGTAAACATACGCAAAAAGATAACGGATATGACAGTGAACAATGGCACAATGTAAGAAATCAAAAAGACACTGGAATCACATAACAGAGATTTGAACAGGCAGAAGAAAGAATTAGTGATGTGGAAGACAATACAGCTGAAATCAAACAGATAGTAGAACAGATAGACAAAAAGATGGAAAAAAATCCAGCAGGGACTCAGGGATTTAACTGACAACACAAAATGCACAAACACGCATTATGGGCAACCCAGAAGAAGAGAAGGGAAAGGGAACAGAAGGAGTGTTGAAGGAAATAATGGCTGAAAACATCCCAACCCTATTGAGAGAGATGGATGTGCAGATCCAGGAAGCGCAGAGCACCCCAAACAGTATAAATCACAACAGGCCAACTCCAAGACATATACTTCTCAAAATGTCCAATGCTCAAGACAAAGAGAAAATACTCAAGGCAGCAAGAGAAAAGAGAACCATCACATACAGGGGAAGCAAAATAAGAAAAAGTGCTGATTTCTCATCTGAGAAGGCAATAAGGCAGTGGTACAACATAGTCAAAGTACTAAAAGAAAAAAATTTCCAGCCATGAATTCTCTATCCAGCAAAACTGTCATTCAAAGATGACGGAGAGTTCAAAATATTGACAGATAAACAGAAATTAAGACAGTATGTCAATAAGAAACCTGCACTTCAAGAAATACTAAAGGAAGTCCTACAAGTTGAAAGGAAAAAACAAGGGAGAGAGAGTTGGAGGAGAGTTTAAAATCAACTAAAAAGACAAAAACAGAAACAAAACAACATATGACATACATAAACCCCAAGAAAATATGGCTGAAGAAATTCATTGCTGGTAATAACACTGAATGTTAATGGATTAAAATCACCCACTCAAGAGACACAGATTGGCAGAATGGATAAGGAAATATGGTCCATCTATATGTCTACAGGAAACCAACCTTTGACCCAGGGATTCAAGAGACTGAAAGTGAATTGCTGGAAAACAATTTTACAAGCTAACAATACCAAAAAAGGGAAGGAGTAGCTATTCTAATATTAGACAAAATAGGCTTTAAATGCAAAACTATTGTAAGAGACCAAGATGGACACTATATATTAGTAAAAGGAGTAATCTCTCAAGAAGAGAGAACAATCATAAACATTTATGCACCTAATTGGGGTGCCTCAAAATACATGAGGCTGGAAAAACTAAATGGAGAAATAAATGTCTCTACAATGATAGTGGGGGGACTTTAATACACCATTATCATCATTAGACAGAACATTCAGACAGAGAATCAATAAAAAAACAAAGTCTCTGAACAATACATTAGAGGACCAGGACTTAATAGAGATATACACAACACTACACCCAAATACAGCAGGATTTACATTTTTCTCGAGTGCACATGGATCATACTCCAAGCTAGAACACATGCTAGGCTACAGAACAACTCTCAATGAATTCAGAAAGATTCAGATAATACAAAGTAATTTTTCTGACCCTAATGGAATGGAATTGGAAATCATTAAGTGCCAGAGAAACAGGTTAGGCAGAAATATATGGAAGTTAAACAATAGACTATTAGACAAACAGTGGGTCAAGGAAGAAATCTCATAAGAAATCAGTAACTACCTTGAAACTAATGAAAATGGCAACGCAACTTATCAAAACCTATGGGATGCAGCCAAAGCTGTCCTGAGAGGGAAGTTCATAGCCATAAATACATATATTAAAAAAGAGGAAAGAGCTAAATTTGAAGACCTAACTGCCCACTTGGAATAATTGGAAAAACAATAACAAACTAAACCAAAAGGAAGTAGAAAGAAGGAAATAACAAAGATTAGAGAAGAACTAAGTGAAATAGAGAATAAGAAAGCTCTAGAAAAAATAAATAAAACCCAAACCTGGTTCTTTGAGAAGATCAATAAAATTGACAAACCCTTAGCCACACTAACAAAGAAAAAGAGAACAGATGCAAATACACAAAATAAGGAATGAGCAATGGTATATCATTACTGACCCCACAGAAATAAAGAGTATCATAAGAGGATACTTTGAAAAATTATATGCCAACAAGAATGATAATTTAGAGGAAATGGACAAGTTTCTAGAAACTCACAAACAGCTTACACTGATGAAACAAGAAATTGATGAACTCAACAGTCCAATTACAAGTAAAGCGATAGACTCAGTGATCAAAAACCTCTCAAGAAAGAAGAGCCCAGGACCAGATGGCTTCACAGCTGATTTCTACCAAACATTCCAGAAAGAGCTAACACCACTTCTGCTTAAGCTCTTCAAAAAATAGAAGTAGAAGGAATATTGCGTAACTCATTCTACGATGCCAACATTAAACTAAAACCGAAACCAAACAAAGATACCACAAGAAAGGATAATTACAGACTAATTTCTCTAATGAACCTAGATGCTAAAATCCTCAACAAAATACTTGTTTATTGCATCAACAGCATATCAAAAGGATTATACAACATACCAAGTGGGTTTCAACTCTGGTATGAAAGAATGGTTCAATATAAGAAAATCAATCAATGTAATATACCACATAAACAGATTGAAAGAAAAAAGTCACATGATCATCTCTATAGATGCAGGAAAGGCATTCGACAAAATACAGCACTCTTTCCTGATAAAAACTGTGCAAAAGATAGGAATAGAAGGAAACTTTCTGAATATGATAAAGGGTATATTTGAAAACACAAAGCTAACATGATCCTCAATGGTGAAATCCTAAAAGCCTTCCCTCTGAGATTGGGAAGAAGACAAGGATGCCCATTATCACCACTCTTATTTAATATTGTCATAGAAGTACTTGCTCGAGCACTGAGGCAAGAAAAGGATATAAAAGGCATCCAGATTGGAAAAGAAAAAGTAAAAATTTCATTATTTGCAGATGACATGATGCTATATGTAGAAAGCCCTGAGAAATCTACAACAAAGCTTCTAGAACTTATAAAGGATTTCAGTAATGCTGCAGGCTATAAGGTAAATGCTCAAAAATCAGCAGCATTTCTGTACACCAATAAGGAGCAATCTGAGGAGGAAATTTTTTAAAATACCAATTACAATAGTAACTAAAAGAATCAAATACCTAGGAATAAATTTAACTAAAGGTGTAAAAGATTTATATACAGAAAACTACACAACACTGTTAAAGGAAATCAAGAAGACTTAGATAAAAGGAAGAATATTCCCTCTTCATGTATAGGAAGACTAAACATCATCAAGATGTATATCCTACCCAAAGTAATCTACAGATTTAATGCAATCCCAATAAAAAACCAACACTGTATTTTTTAAGGAATTGGAAAAACTAGCTACAAAATATATTTGGAAAGGTAAGAGGACCTGAATTGCCAAAGACATATTGAAAAAAAAAATGAAGTTGCAGGTATCACATCACCTGACTTTAAAACATACTACAAAGCTACAGTGATCAAAACTGCATGATATTGACACAAGGATACACCTACTGACCAATGGAACCGAATTGAGAGTTCTAATATAGATCCTCGTGTATGCAGTCATCTGATATTCAACAAGGCCACAAAACCCACTCAGTTGGAAGAGAATGGCCTCTTTAACAAGTCGTGCTTAGAGAACTGGATATCCATATCCAAAAGAATGCCATCTCACACCTTATACAAAAATCAACTCAAGATGGATCAAAGATCTAAATATAAGAGCCAGAACCATAAAGACCTTGGAAGATAATGTAGGGAAGCATCTACAGGACCTTGTAAAAGGAAATGGTTTCATGAACTTCACACCGAAAGCACGAGCAGCAAGAGGAAAAATAGGTAAATGGGATCTCCTCAAAATTAAAAACTTCTGCACCTCAAAGGATGTTATTAAGAAAATAAAAAGGCAGCCTACTCAAAGGGAGAAAATATTTAGCAACCATATATCTGATAAGAGCCTAATATCCTGCAAATATAAAGAAATCCTACACCTCAAAAATAAAGACTAATAACCCATTTAAAAAATAAGCAAGTGACCTGAAAAGACACTTTTCCAAGGAAGAAATACAAATGGCTAAAAAGCACATGAAAAAATTCTCGACATCACTAGCTATTAGTGAAATGCAAATCAAAACTACAATGAGATACACCCATCAGAATGGCAGCTATTAAAAAAAACATCAGAATATAAGTGGTGGAGAGTATGTGGAGGAATAGAAATATTTATTCACTATTGGTGGGATTGTGGAATGGTCCAGCCAGGACAGAGGACAGTTTGGAGGTTCCTCAGAAAACTCACAATAGATCTTCCGTATCATCCAGCAATTCCACTGCTGGGTATATACCCAGAAGAATTGAAAGCAAAGACATGAACAGATATATGCACACCAGTGTTCATAGTGGCATTGTTCACAACTGCCAAAAGTTGGAATCAGATCTGGTACCCATCAAGAGATGAATGGTTAAGCAAAATGTGATATATACATACAATGGAATATTACTCAGCTGTAAGAAGGAATAAAGTGCTAACACACGGAATAACATGGATGGATCTTGAAAGCCTTATGTTGAGTGAAGCAAGCCAGGCATTGAAGGATGAACAGTATATGACCTCAATGATTTGAATTGAGGAAAGTGAGCAGTCTCTGAGAACCATTGTCTGAAAGATAGGTTAACAAGGGAGAGAAAGAGAAGAGTAGGTTGTGAGCCATCACCCATATGGACATAATCTATGGTAAAATGAGAGATTATAGTTGCATATTGAAGGATAGGACAGGTGGATAGTTATATTACTGGGTTTGGTGGTGCGGGGTTGACAGGTGTGTAGATTAGGAAGGGTAGGTTAGAATACCCAGGGCATGTACCCATGAATCTTGTCATCCAATGAGTGAAGACCAAGGAGTGTCATGTGCCCCAGGGGATGGGGAGGAAGGAACAGAAAAGGTCAAACAGGGGGTATTTAGTGGTCACGGGAAATGTTTTTCATTACCTTACAGTAATGGACACAGGACATGGTAAATATCTTCAAAAATTATTAAACTGTACCATCTAAATTGTAAACTATACTGTTAACCATTGACAATGTTTAGTAGCTATGTTTCACTATCTGTATAACTGTTATAACAATGCTACCATGTACACACACATACAAAAAAGGTTTTAATATTGGGTGAGGTAAGGGGAAGGATGTTGGGTATATGCGAGTCACTGGTATTCTGTGTGTGACTTTGCTGTGACCTAAAACTTCTTTGAAAATTAAATGAAAATTTGGGAGACACTGGGGAATGAGAGGGGAAAGGTGTCACAGTACAAACTGGACACCTGATAATGCAGTGATAATAGGAAAACAATAATAATTTAAAAAAATTTTTTTTGTTTTTTCTCATGTTTTGAATGTCCCAATCCGTTAATTATATTTTATTTTTAGTTTTTTTTCTTAGTTTCCATGCATTTTATCACTTGCATTTAAGCTTTTCATTATTATTTCATTTTCCTATTAATCGTATTTGGTTATTATATGGGCTTCATCTTCAAGGAAGGTTTAGATCACAGAAGGGTTACAATGGGGGCTGCAGAGGATCATTGGTGGGGGGTGTCTGGGATGGGGGATTCATGGGAGGAAGTTCATCTGAATGTACATGAAAGATATATGAAATTGTTCAAAAGGTCACGGGATGGGGCATGGTCACGGTGGGTAGACAATCACTCAATAAATGAGGGAATACTGAATCCCCAGCCTGGAGAGCTCTGCCACATTCTCCAAGGGAGCAGCAAAAGTCCCCCGAGTGCAGGGGCAGTGACTGGCAAAAACGGATGGTCCACTAATGGGTTCTTGTTATTGATGACTAGCCTTATGAGTCTTTGCTCTTGTAATTGAAACTTAGCCTACTGTTATGGTGTGCCTAAGTGTTGCCATCTGAGAGCCTCCTTGTTGATCAAATGTGGCCTCTCTCTAAGCCAAACTCAGCATATGAATGCATTACCTACTCCCCAGCGTGGGGCATGACTCCCGGGGATGAGCCTCCCTGGCAACGAGGGATTAATACCAAGTGCCAACTGGTAATATGACTGGAAAAAGACATTGAATAAAAGGGGGAAAGGTAAAGACAAATGAGTTCATGTGGCTAAGAGACTTCAAAGAGAGTCAGAAGGTCATCCAAGAGGAATTGCTTACGCACACCTCAGTAGGATCTCATAGAACACCAAAGTGGATATCACTCCACACAGAGGGTCTCCTGAGGGCTCTGGAGATATCCAGGTCCTTTATTAGGCGGGATAGCTCCAGAGATTGATGCCTTATCAGTGGGCTCTACTTTGGAATCTGTGCTCCTGAAAGTGACAGAGTTGGACTCAACTAAGTCCTCCCTGCACATGATCCATCTCTCTCTTCTGTTCAAACCTACATGTGATGCTGGAGTTTGTAGGTGTACTTCCAGAGACTGGATCCTCTGGTCTGCCTGTGTGCCAGTTGTGCTTTGAATCTTGGTGGAGCTGTAACTCCTACTCTACAGCTCAATGGACTCACCCAAGTCCCCTGGTGAGGAGACAATGATGGACAAGGCCATCCCAGGGAATGGAGAGAGCCTGCAGCTGCAGGCAGGATAATTCCATCCACCGTATCCATGGGATATAAGTCCACTCTCACTTGGAGGTGGAGTGGACATCACCATCCAGACTCCTCAGGATTGGGGGAAGAGTTATAGACTAGAGTGGACTTAATGGTATTCTGTTGTAGACATATTGTGATTCAAGCATTGGAAGAAATTATAACAGTGAGGTGGAGCCAGTGGCCACTGGATGATCTGGGGGCAGGGAGAGGGAAAAGCAGTTGTAATACAGGGGCTTTTTGAGGACTTGGGAATTATCCTGAGTGACACTACAATGACAGATATAGGCTATTTTACATCAGCATATACCATGCAGAACTGTGTGGGAGGGAGTATGGTCTACAATGTGAACTATGGTCCATGCTTAGTGGCAAAGCCCCAGGATGTGTATATCCACTGCAGGTGATGTGCCACACTAATGAAAGATGTTTATGTGGGATGTTATGGGATGTGTGGGAGGTGGGGAACATTGGAATCCCCATAATTTTTGTGTAACATTTCTGCAACCGAAGCATCTTTTAAAATATATATATATTTATAAAAAATAACATTTATGTAAGCAAATGTACATATATGCATATATATTTCTATATCATTTTACAAATATTGGTTTGTATTGTGAAAATTGATTTTTACCCACAATAAAAAAATAAAATAAAATAAATAAAATAAAAAAATAAAAAATGCAGTAAGAAACCCCCAAAACCAAAGTAAGTATTCTCTTAATGTCATAATAAAATGAAGGGGAAAGAAAAGAAATGCATGTATTAGAAACTTAAAGCATCAGTCTGCCCAAAAACAGAAAAACTAAGAGATAAATATGTAACTGATCTCTGGATAGGAGAGGCATGTTATACAAAGTGCAGTGGTATAAAACAGCACAAAACTGATGGACTCAACTGTAGAAAGATGGAACAAACTCAAAACATGCTTACAACAAATGTGATAGGCAACTATTATTGTAGAAACAGCATTTGCAATTAAAGACAATCTCTATGAACACTATTATAAGGAAAAGGTGAAATTAATGGAAAGATAATTCCCCTGAAAACAGTTAGACTTTTGAAATACCCTCTATTTCATAAGCTCTCAAAGAAATGCATTTTCAAAAACTTTTCACTGGCAAATTAACAAAGTTTTACCAGAGTTCTATTATCCACTGCTGGCGACCATGTGTTGGTATTAAATATTCTGGAAATAAACATGTGTTTATATAAGAAGGACTTCGAAATGGGTATGTCTCTTGGACAAGTACTCTTTTCTGTTAAGAATCTAGCCTAAATAAAAAATGTTTTAAAAGTTTGTGTGAATATATTGTATTTCACAATTTTTTTCATACTATAGAAAATGTGAAGACAAACCAAATGTCAGTTAAATGACTTAAGATGTATAATTATGAAATATCAGGTGTACATCAAAGTGATTTGTAAGAATTTCAAGTGCACCTAATATTTCAAAATTATACAATATAATTCTATATTCCAAATCAATAGGTGATTTGTAAGAAGAATTACTGATTTGGAAAGGTGATGTTAGGATAATACTGAGTGGAAAAATAAAATATAAAATGGTGTTATATTATGATCTCAGTTATCTACAATGACTTATATAATAGAACTGCCTCTAAAAAAGACTTTAAATACTAATAATGTTTCTTTGAATTATGGATTATGGACAAGTTTTATGTTCTTTTTGAAAACCAATTTTATGATCCTAGTTCTCTTATAAATAGAATTCATTGCCTTTACAATCATTAAAATAATTTAGGAAAAGTTTTGCTCTTTTTCTATGGCCTTGTTCCATAATATTTAAAATGACTGCTTTTCTAAGTAGATTGGGTATGCTGGTCATTGTTCATAAAGGTCTGTGAGAGTAAGAACACATATTTAAATCCAACTTACCTGTAAACTGGAGACCCTATTGTTACCTTGAGAGAAAATTACCATTAAGACGTCACTGGTTGTACCTAACTCTCTGAACACATTTAGACAAGTAACAGCCTCTATCTACGATAAGCCATCTTATTTGTAAAGAATGTTCCCTACAGAGAGAGCAATCATTTTCTCATCACTAACTGCTCCTTAGGAATTTCAACCATTTTAAATATAATATTCCTTTCCTTCAATTGACTGGAAAATGATTGCTTAGAGAAACTTCCTTAGTAAATCTGAGTTTATCAGCAGAGTTTATTTTTGCTCTAAAGGCTCATACCCTCCTGGAATGTGGGCCTCAAACATCCCAGCTCAGGAGATGAATTTCTTTAGTCAGAAAACTTCCAAGGGCTTTAGGCTTCAATAGAAATTGAGGTTGAAAAACTAATCACTTGAGTACATCTCTCCAAAAACTTCTTTTCTACATATTTGTTCTATTGCTCTTCAGTGACTATATGAGTTATACCAGAAATGTCATTCATTCTAACCTTATTCAAATCTTTGAAAATAGAAATTATGTTAAAGCTGAAAAATTAAGGATTGTCAGCATCATGAACTCAGCAGCAAATAAAAGTTACCTTGGAGTAGCAGTTCCCTGAAGATAACTCCTTTGTTCCTTGGGATCTTGGATCCACATGGTTGGAAAACAAAACCAACAGTGTCTGTAAGTTGTGTCTTGTGTTTATGTGGCTTTCCAGGCTGAGGTATCCTTACAGTCTGTCCTTTTCTATGTTTTCAAGTATGATTTCATGGATATATTTAAAGAAATATAAATTAAGTATAGCTAGTTAAAGTTGTTCTGAACTTTTAGTTCCCAGAGGATTAGAATTATCAGCTTCAGCCAAGATGGCAGCCAAACTAGTTCATCCTGTTCTCCCTTGTGGCTGTAACATCAGTGACCATGGTGGGGGCAGTGGTATATGTAAGTGAGATCCAGATAGGCTTGGGAAGCAGACTCTCTAGGGCATTAGTTTGGAAGTGATCTTGGAGTCTGGGACATAAGACACAGAATATTCTAGCATTGAGAGTATGGGTTCATGAACTAATGAGAACCTTAATAATTCCTGTCTGAAAGAGTTAGAGAGAGGACTAACTGTGTGAAAAAAAATCTAGGTCAATGTAAAACTGATATTCTACTGTTGATGCCCTGAGGATAAATACATGCAGGCTGGACAAACTGCTGTCTAATATTTTAAAAATCTGAGTCATTCCCTTGAGCAAGAGCTTTGGAGTATAGCAAGCCTAACCTCCTAAGGCTGTCACTTCTACATAATACTATGCAACTTGGGCAAGTTTCTCTGCCTCTTTATGTCTAAGTTTCTGCATCTGTACAAATAAGACAATAATGTATCAATCTCATAGGACTGTCATGGATTATATTAGATAATGCATGAATTGTGTTTGGAATGATGCTTGATATAGATTAAAGGCTTATTGTTGGCTGTTGTAAACTTTTGTATGGGAAATAAGAGCTCATGGTGCTAATGACCTTGTCTAGGTCAATGATTGTATCAATTTATATACATAGCTTGTTTTATTTTTTTCTATGCTTGACAGAAATCTAGAGATGCTGAAATTAGGAGTAAAGAGAGCCAAGTTTTGCTTTATTCAATACTGATTCAAAGTTATTTTAATTCTAAAATCTTCTATGATTTTCAATCTCTCCATTAAAATATCTGACAGTGATATTGAGATTCCTATAAAGGTTATATTAATAAGATGTAAAAGAAATAATAATAACATGTGATTCATAAATAACAAGCACTGGTCATATTTCAGTCACTCTGTTAAGTACAGTATATCACCTGACTCACAAATCCACAAAAGAAAGAGATATTGATACTTTCATTTTGTACATAAGGAAATTAATGCTAACTTTGAGCATCTCTTGAATGAGATCTAAGGGCTAATAATTAGTAAAGCTTGGTTTTAAATCTTGACTGATATGATTTCTAAGCCTTAGTTCTTACCAATACACTCTTTTACCTCATAAGCCACTGTGTTATGATGACTTATTCATTGGTTCTGATGGGACAGAAGTCCTGATACTGACTAGCTCTTGGTTCTACCACCAGTGGCAGTCAGGTCTTATTTCTCAGACAGATCCCATGTTTGCCAGTTAATCAGGAAAGTGAATATGTAGAAAATATGACATTTTTGTAGCTTCCTTTTCCACCTTGTTCCCAACCTGGAGGATCAGACTAAGTATTATCTTTACAACATTGATTCTGTAATTTCTTGGTGCCCACACAGTGGAAGCAAAGTCTAAGTTGAAGTTCAGATTTAGGAACAGGGAAAATCTTCTACATAATAGAAATTAGTAAGATTCTAGAGAAATTATACACCTGTCTTAATTTGCCAGAGCTGCCATGACAAATACTACACAGTGCATTGGCTTAGTCAGTAAGCATTTATTGGAAGTCCAAAATCAAGATATCAGCAAGGTCTTGCTCTCTTTCAGAGATGGTACTCATGTGGAAGCTCTCTGTCACATGGCTATGTCCTTGATAACCTCCTGTGCCTTTCTCTGACTCTGGCTTCTATGAAACCCTCCAAATTTCCTCACTTAATAAGGCTTCCAGTCATGAGAATTAAGTCCTATCTTCATTTTTGCCACATCAAACTAGGATATTCAAAGGCCATATTCACAAATGAGACCGGACCTTGACTCACCTTAACATATTCAAAGATACTATTTACAAAGGGGTTCACACATCCAAGAATGTGGATTAAGTTTAAGTATGTGTCTTTTGTGGGGTACATGATTCAAGCCCTAACACCATCTAAGACATGAATATGGATATGATTCCCAATTCTTCTATTTACTAATTATGCACATGATTTTAGTTATATGAACCTGTAAACCAGCCTTAGATAAAATAAGGTAATTGGGAAGAATACCAAAAGATAGCAATAGAAATCATCCACTTAGTGTATTTATGGAAAATATTTTCTGAATTGTATTGATAGAAATGTTTTCAATGTTGACTTACCCACTCACTACTTCACTGTTGGCTATCATTTATTGAATCCTGATGAATATGTGTGATCTTGGATTAGTTAGTCAACTTCTCTGTGCCTCAGTTTTCTGTTCTGCAAAACAAAAGTTTGCAAAATCTAGTATTGTTATAGGATCAAGTTAATCACTGAAGGAGGGACAAGTGATTCAGGATTAATGCTCTTTAGTATGGAGGATAATTGATCATATTTAAATGTAAGTGGGAGGATACTAGTTAAGGTTGATAAGGAAAAGTCACTGAAGCCCTCCCCCTCCCCCTTTTCCAACAAGAATCTCCCACCGTAGAACTGAAACCTGCACTTCTGGCTCTGTAACCCTGCCCACTTGATTTCATAACCTGCAGTTCTGCTTCTGCAACCATGCTTGCTTAGCTGCCTAAGGTAATGGAAAAATTCCACCCACCAACTCACTAGCCAATGAATGGAAGCAGAGAGAGAGAGAGAGAGAGAAAGAGAGAGAGAGAAATTAAACATGTACAATAGAAATGAGGTAATCAATAGAGGCATGCTGGGTTTGGCAGACACTATTAATTGCCCACAGATCTTTGTATGAAAACTCTATTTTGTTCTGTTGTTAGGTGATCATGCATTTGAGGGAAAGTGAGTCAATTCCCAATCTAAAGATGTGAGTGTGGATTAAACATGCATTTGACTAAACCAATTATGGTAATGTTACCCCCCCCCCATTCCATTGATTGATGTAAGGATAGGCATGTAATACAATTTGAGCTAATATAACAAAAGAGAAAAACTTCTGGAAAATGTTCATTTGTTCTTACATTGTTCAGGAGTGAAAATTTCCTTTTCTGAGCAATGCTTTCTAAATGGGATGTTGGAATTGTCACTCTGCAGTGACCATTGACTTTTGTAACTCAAAAGCTTTTGGACTGACCCATATATAGAGCAGACACCATTTGATAATTGATTGCTTCCTATTGGATTTTATTTGAAACTGCCTTTATTACTATTTGATAATGCATGAATTGTGCTTAGAATGCTGCCTGATATAGTCTAAAGGCACATTGTTTGTTGTTTTCATCTTTTGTTTAGGAAATGAGAGCTCATGGTGACTCCAAAGAGACTCCAAAATAATAACATTATTTTCAGACCTGAAATAGCCATACCTCCTGCATTAGATTATAATCATTCCAGCAAGAAATGAACAGAAGAGTTCCCTTATGGATAGAAAATCAAATTCAAGTAAATGTGATGAGGAAACCCATTGGATAGATAAACAGATGAAGTCTCTGTCTTTGAGCCCTACATACTATCCGCCTGAGGAGTTATCTAACCCTCTGCCTGAATGAATCCTTCTCTATGATCTGTTACTGGAGGAAGCCTAGAAAGAAGCATGATTTTTAGATGGTTGATCAGATTGTGGAGCCAACACTCAATCTAGAAAACAGCAGCAAGTATCTGTGAAGCTTTATTGTGTTTTCAAATTGCCTTTCTCTTGATTTGTTAACCACCCACTTACTGCAAATTGTTTTTCTAGAGCAATTAAAAAAATAGCTCTGCCAGTTTGTACTAGTTGTTCAATATTGGTGAAGAAAGAACCATGGACCATTTCATGCCACTTTGTTGCTCGACCTGTAGTCTCTCTATATGTTTAAGTTTTTGATGAACTTCCAAACTGTCTTCTACATTCAGTGCACCATTTTACATTCCCACCAGCAGTTACAATGGCTCTAATTTCTCCACATCCATGACAACATTGTTGTTTTCTCATTTTTTAAGAAAGTTTTAGCCATTTTAGTAAGTGTGAAGTGGTATCCTATGGTGTTTTTTACTTGCATTTCCCCATGACTAATCAAGTTGAGCAACTTTTCACATGCACATTGACCATTAGTACATCCTCTTTGGGGAAATGTATATTCAAATTCTTTGCCCATCTTTAAATTGCATTGTTTGTCTTTTGTTGTTGAGTTGTAAGTGCATTTTAATATATTCTGGATCAAAGACACTTGCCAGATATATAATTTGCCAATAATTTCTCCCATAGCATATATTGTCTTTTCAATTTTTGATAATGCTCTTGTTCCACAAAAGTTTTAAATATTGGCAAAGTCCAATTTACCTAGTTTTCTTTTGTTGTTATAACTGAGAAAACATTGTCTAATAATCAGTGCTCCCATTTCCTCCCTGCATTGTCTAACAGTATCAATATTCCCTCCTAGGTGGGGAAATGGCATTATTAACTCATAAAAGACCTTCAGTCTATGGGTATCCTCAGCTCCATCATCTTTGATATAATATCCCAGTGTGGCAGTGAAAAAGGTAAGTAGAGATTGGCAACCCTTAATAGCCTATTTGCATTTCAATGCAGAAGTAGCTCTTTGGCACCCAAGGTCTCAAATATTGCATTATTTGCATATTGGTTCCAGCATATTCCTTGTCTTTGTATCCTCCTGGCATCTCTATATCAGGTGACATGAAAAGCAGGTATTTTCCACTGGGAAACAGAAAAAGAGCAGGACCTACAAAATGTAAAATTGGCTATTTTATCACCCTGCCTCTAGGACCTTTAGAGTTTGTATCTTGATTTGAACTATAAGTTTCTGCCACCCAGACCCATGCTGACTGGTCCTTGTGGAAGAAGGATAGAGCAACAGGAATTCACAAACCCATGGGTTCTTGGACCAAAAAGTTCCCATACATGGCCCAGCATTACAGTCCATTTGATAGGCAAATATGTTACGCTATTTGGCCTCGGTGGGAATTGAAAAGGACTAGTGAGAGCACCCAGGTCCTTCTGAGTCCAGAATTCCTCATCATGTTTTGAGTCCTGGGTAATCAGAATATTCACTCAGGCAGTGTACAACAACAGACATCCTCAAATGGAAGTGGTATATTCAGGATTATGCTCATCTAGGCCCCCAAGGAGTGACATGCTTGTATGAAGTGTGTAAGTGGCCTCATGCACAATGATCCTATTGCAAGACCAAATGAGAACACTTCCCTCCCTGTATTGGCATCATGTGGTCTGCAGTACAAGGAAACCCCATCAGATGCTCAGTGCTGATTCACTGATGGATCGGTCAAGGTGAAGTCATACAGTGTCCATTGGGCAGCAGCGGCTGTTTCTCTTACCTCTGTCACCAGAAAAAGTGCCCAGTGGGTTGAAATGTAAGCAGTCCTCTTAGTCCTGGAGCACTTGAATCCCAGAACCCCATGTACCTGTTACTGACAAATGGGCCATTGTCTATGGCTTTGCAGTCTGTTCAGGTTAATGGAGAGAATGTGATTGGAAAATCAAAGGATCCCAAGATCTGGGACAGGGACCTTCAGAAACAATTGGTGGTATGAAAGGGCACCATGAATGTTGTTCATGTTGATGCACATGGCAAGGGCCCACACTCATAGAATGAGATGACTTTCCATGTCACCCATCACCCACAAGTAACTAGCATGGTGGATAACCAGAATGTCCACCTAATAAAGGAGCATCAGCATCTACACACAGACAACTCTCTTACTAGATGGACTGTCCACCCTACTCAGGCTTTCTGGGAGCTGAACAGAGCAGCTCCCTGGAAGGGAAACCCATCTGTAGCAGTTTGACATTATTTATGTATTTCAAAAATAGATATTGGATTATGTTTGTGAACTGGTCTTTACCTCTGGGTGTATTAGGTTATATTGGATACAGAGGTTTCACTTTTACTTGATTAAATGATGATTACAGCTTTGATTGGGCCACCTCAGTAGGTGTTGAGTCCCTGCCCACTTGGTGGGTGGGAACTCACAGAGAAACTGCATCCTGCAGAGAAGGGAGGTTAGATTTTTGAGCTGGAGCCCCAGGAAGTAAGCACACAGAGGATCTTGGTTGTGAGGAAAGAGAAAAGGCCCTGCGAAGAGAAACAAGCCATTTGCCTAATAGTCTACATCTTGCCTTGTGGAGATTTCAGAGGAGCTAATCCCAGAGAGAAGCAAGCCCCGGGAAGAGAGGAATCCAGAAAGCCTGAACCTTCATAGATGTCTGCAGCCATTTTGCTCCAACACATGGCAACAGACTTTGGTGAGGGAAGTAACTTATTCTTTATGGCCTGGTAACTGTAAGCTTCTACCCCAAATAAATAACCTTTATAAACACCAACAGATTTCTGATATTTTGCATCAGCACTCCTTTGGCTGACTAATAGACCATGCTTATGCTGCTTCCTCACACAAGGAGGGGAAGAGGGTGGTTGAGGAACCCAGGTTTTGTTGCCTGTTTCCATTTAAACAAATCATGATGAAGATTGTCCCTGAAAGGGGAATAAAGGACATATCACTTAGGACTTTCCTTTTCAGTCCCTGTAAGAGATCATCCCACTTTTTATTACCCCATTATATCTTCCACATGAATTTGAGGATGGTGGGAAGTTAGGGCCATCAAGGAGAGGGTGTGATGATGGAAAAGGGCATAAAATGCTTAACACACATAAAGTGACAATTGAATGGGCTGGATCCATGGGGCATGATGCACACATACTGGATATTAAGGAGCAATGCCTACCACTTTTTGGACCATCAGTTCCCTTGGAATCATTAATGACTTATATTTTAATAGTCCTGACAACTCTCATCTATCATGAATGGGTAGAATGGTCTGGAGGATATGGCTAATGCATTGATATCAATGGAAAAGGGGTAAAGTTATAGCTCAAACCAAGGGAGATCAGACTGGATGGACTTAGAAGGAAAAAACGTTACTGCAAATAGGCTAAGAAAGGTGTCTCCTTCAGAAGGTGTTGCATGACCACCCTGTCAGGGCTACTTACTACTTCCCCTCCTGTTTCCTTCAGATTATGCCCAGTGGCAATCCAGAAAGAAAACACCTTTGACAAAGTGATCCAGGACATCATGGAAACAGGGAATGTGAGTGCTGCTTCTGACAATTCATCCCTGTGTAACCGAGGGTTAAGAAGTAACACATAGTTATGATTACTCAAACATAATCATGCCTTTTTATATCCAGCGAATTATAAAATAACCAAAGTTTGATATCTGAAATTACTGAAACTGGCTATATGTGAGGCAATTAGTATAGTGAAAGGGGGGAGGCTGCTGGCCAGGCAGACAACATGACCATGAGACCCCACCCAGAAACCTTCTGAGAAGACTATCAGAAAGATATTTTGAGAACTTGGAATGAGAATTTCATTTGGAATGAGAGAGAAAGCCTCAAATATCCTCAAAAACCTCATCATTGGCCCCTTGAGAACTGACAGGTGGGGAAACCAATCAGAACAGCAAAGAACTGGGGCTCCACTCCCAGCATCATGAAGGGGGAGGAGAAAAGACTTTAAAAAGGCCTGATCTGGGGCTTGACGTGTGTAACTCACCTTGCAGTTTACCTGCGGTCCTTGCTTAGGCATGGATCATGTACTTTTCTCATTTTCTTTTTCTTAATAAACCTTTTACCCTCTTGCTTACTTTATAGCATGTCCTTAAATTCTTTTATGTAACATAAGCAAAGAACCTAGAAGTCCAGAAACCAGAGCCATCCAGTAATATTATTTGGTGAGCCAGCCAGGAGACAGAGACAAGTGGTGATCCCTGACCCCTGCCAAGGACTGATGAGTTTTAATTACAGCCAGTCTGTGCCCTCTTTTGTTTTATTAGAGGCACCGAGATTCTCACCCTGGGCCATGTCAGGAGGTTAGTTCCTTACTCAGCCCCCAGGAGGCCTTGAAGTTCCTCTTAATCCATTACTTCCAGTGCCCCTGAGGGTGTTTGCCTATACGCTACAGATCAGTCTCTGCTTCTTAATTTACTTTTAATGTCAGGTTTAACTGAGGAACTCAGCCCCTTGGAGTGGTATGGTGGTTAGGCTAATTTGTCAACTCAGCCAGGTAATTGTGTCCAGTTGTGTGTTCCAGCAAGCACTGGGCCAATTGTAATACAAGAACATTTATGGATTTTTGTCACCAGTGAGTTTACTGGGTGGATGGCTGATTACACCTGCATCATTCAGGGAGATTGTTGTTAGCAATGGGTGAAGCTTTTATCCACTCAGTTGAATACCTTAAAAGGGGAAGTGATTTCAACATTCAGAGAGAATTTCTCAGCTCGTCTTTGGACAGCCAACTTCTCCCAGAAACTCATCAAGACCTTCATTGGACTTTCATCAGAGCCCCTGATTTGCAGCCTTCCTGTGGAAACTGGACTTGTGCATCCCCATGGTCATGTGAGAGACTCTTATAAAATCTCATATTATTGACAGATATCTCCTGTTGATTCTGTTTCCCTAGAGAACCCTGACTAACACAAGTGGCTATGAGGTGAGTTCACTCATAGCCAGCTCCTAAGACCACTGCAAAATAGGCAAAAGAATGGTCCCCAGCCTGCCCCTTTCCTAGGGTCAGCAGGGCTTGGGTGTTTGGTCTGGGAGCTAGAACCAGATGCCCCCAAGAACTGTAAGGCTCTGGGGACACTCAGAGACATAAAGTTTTGATCCCCAGAACATGAGGACAGCAAGCAGGGCTCCCTACTTTCCAGGACACTGGTTCAGTGAACAATCTGTTCAGTCAGGTCTAGCAGTGGGACACCATCCAGACTGATGAACGTGTTTTATTCTCCTGTAGGATAATGGGTGGTTCTCTCAGCATTCCAGCAGATTCCCATTAAGGTGTCTTAATTGGGACAACCTGTTTAATGATGGTCTAAAAAGTAAGAGACTAATCTTTTACTGCCACACCATGTGGCCGCAGTGGCCAGAGTGGATTCTGTATGGGACCCTGTATCCCAGTTAAACCTGTGTAAAAGGGAAGAAGAGGATAGACAGATCTGAAGGCAAGAAACCATGTGGTTATGTCTCCTTAAAAGGGGATGAGGAAATGTACTACTAAACCAGTCAAATAAGCTCAAAATAAATAAGCTCAGGGAAATTACTCATAGGCAGAACCTATAAATCCAGCTGTGGCAGTTTGATATTATTTATGAATTCTAAAAGAGATATTGATTATATTTTTAAACTGGTCTGTTTCTCTGGGCATGATACCCTTTGATTGTATTAGATTCAGCTGAGGCATATGGTTAAATTATGTTAAGATAAGGGCTTTGATTCAACAATTTCATTAGAGTGTGACTCAGCCCCCTTGAACTGATAAAACAGACTCTTACATGGAAGTAGACACACACACAGAAGATACACAGAGGATACTGTAGGCCTGGGAAGAGAGATGAGCCTGATAGTCTACAGCTGACCTTGTGAAGAGAAGAGAGCAGCTGAGCCTGGAAAGAAATGAGGCCCAGGGAGGGAGACAAGCCTTATGCCAGCCTACAGCTGAGATCATAATAAGCTGGGACTACAGAGCCTTAAGAGGAAGAAGGAAGTCTGAACACTCACAGACATCACCCACCATCTTGCTTCAACACATGGCAAAGGACTTTGAATAAAAAAAGTATCTCCTATGGTACCTTGAATTGGACTCTTTAGGACCTTGTAACTGGAAGCTTCTACCCCAAATAAATACCCTTTATAAAAGACAACAGAGTTCTGGTACTTTCCATCATCACCTGTTTGGCTAACTAATATACTAGACTTATTTTAAGAAATCTGGTAGAGGCAATAAAACATATCCTTTTGGTAGATCCTAACTCTAGAGAAGGACAGATCCTTGTAGCAACTCCAGGCTGCCTCTGATATCTGTGGAAAGCTGCAGAAACTACCTGGACCCACAAACTTCCATTAACTCCCTTTTAGAAACAACCTTCTCAGTTTTCAACAATCCAGACCAAACCACCAAGATGGAGAATGTAAGGAGGGGTAGACACAGGGCCAGAACAGGCTCACCTTTTAACTGCCACCATTAAAGGCACCAGTCACCTCAGGTTTAGCTGAATCCAGGCTCCACTTCAGCAAGAACCTGACCCCAAGCTGCCTCACCATGTGGAATTCTGGGGCCTTGCCCCAGAGGACAGAAGGGGCCTGAAACCATGCAAGGACCATCAACCAGTAGGCCTCAGGTGACCCTTGATATAACAGGTAAAATTGTGAATTTCTTAATTAACATGGGAGAAAATCACTTGGTCCTAGTATGCATTCCAGACCTCTCCTAGGCTTGGTGGTGCCTAATGAGGGGAGTGAATGGGGAATTAATATCGGGGCCAGTTATTAAACCTCTCCCCTGTAGAATAAGAACCTCATCATGTACCATCAATTAAGATTTAAATGTTCCTGACTATTTCTAGCTCCCTGTCTATTCCCTTGTAACATTCCAATCCTTCCAGCAATAAAGCCTTCTCAGGGCTTTACCGCTTGCTTGGAGGTAATTAAAATTAGGGATGTAGCCCCCAGAGCATGCCCAATTTGTGTCTTCTCAGAAGCAGGGCTTCTCTGAACCCCTTAGTTCTGTACTGAGCAGCTGCCCAGGGATTTTCCTGGAGGAATGAAGAAGGAGAGTCCTGCAAAATGTTTCTGCCATGGATAGACACTGGGAGCTGTGCATCTCCATGATTCTGTAGTCGAGTCTTTCCCTAAGCTAAGCTAAATTTGTAAAATTCCCTCTTCTGCTCTAATCTGTGCTTACTTTTGTGTTTAACTTTTAAATCAGTGTTTAACTTTGTTAGTCTGCTAATGCCTAGGATCTCATAAATCAGATATGAGGTTTGCTTGTTACAAATTGGATAATGGTGAAATATAACCTAAAAATGAGTCTTTAAATGTCAATACTATGACTTGTGATGTATAATTCACAAGTGGAATTGTTCAACTGCTGGAAAAGCAGGAAAACTTAGCAAAATTGTTACTAAAAAATTTGTTTTAATTGCTTAGTTGATAAACAAAAGTGGCCGATTTGTTCTAAAAGTAGTAACTTACTAGGAATTGTAACTAAGATTTAAGAGCATTATATAAAAGTCTTTATATTATAAAAAAGCAGAAGGATAATACCTGGAATTGCTATAACTGGGTGGATTTAGCCTAGAACCTACTACTGTAATATAATTATAAATTGAATTTACCTTTGTTTATGATGGCTTCAGGTCTAGCTGGTGCTTGCTATAGTAATGGTAATTATAAACTGAATTTTCCTTTGTTTATGGTTACTACAGGTCTAGCCACACCTTTGCTTTAGCTTACTAGTTTCACCTTATCCATTAGACTTCAGCTATTTTGATGATAATTCTAAACTGAGTTTACCTTTGTTTATGGTTACTTCAGGCCTAACCTCACCCTCAACCTTTGCTTACGGTTATTTCATGGCAACTTCTGCACCCTATGGCTCAGGGGAAGGCAAACTTAAACAACCCTGTGTCCTGTCCTTCCACTGGTATTAGTGACCCTGCTTTCTCTCGTGACTCCAGGTACGGACTAGATTGCTGCCTGGTGGAATTCTTGAAACTCAGTGTTGGATAGCCACTCTTCTAGTCCAGCCACCAAAGATTGGGGAAGGGTGCCTCCCACCTCAAGTGTTTATGTTCCTAAAATCAGCAAGTCATGAGAAAACCAGGTTTCCCTGAAACTTCAATGACCTCAGTGAGTATACAAAGGAATTAGTGTTTCTCATCCAAGGTCTGTCAACATCAAAACAGGAATTAAGCAAAGCACTGAAGTAAAGGAAAATGTTGTAAATTATATTTTAAAGCATTGGGAAAAAATTGGTTATAAGCCAATAATTAAAGAATAAATTTCTTGCACAAAACTGCATGGTCACAGTGCAAATTAGAGTAATTAGAAATAGCCTTCAAAGAGATCTTTTAAATGTTATTTTACAGTTAAACTTATTTTGTAAGAGAATGAAAGTTATAAATAATATCAGTGAGTAGTATTTTTGCTTCTGCATTTATTTGTGTCTGCCTATTTGTTCAGTGTATATGTTCATACATCAAGATGTTAACATAAAATTAAAAAATGAAAATTCTTAAAAGAGCTTGATTCAAATTGTTAAAAATTAAATATGTGGTTTTATATGTGAATGAATATTCCTGGAACTTGAACTAGGCTAAGCAGGATGGAAAGGTCATATAGAAATCTGAACCTAGAAACTATTGTGAAAGGGAAAAAGATTTAGATTTTCCTAAGCTCTTTGACACACCCAACCCTCTTAGCCTTCTCTTTGCAAGTCATTCTGATGGAGAGATTAGGTGAGGCAGATCAAAGGTATTATCTTCTGGGCTGGGGAATTGAGAATCAGTTTGTCCTATAATCCTCCAATTTAAATCTTTTAACAGCCATAAAATGAGGGTGGTTAATAATCCAATTATCAAATTTCAGTAAGTAAAGGAGAATTCCTTGAAAGCCATGGAAAGATCTTTTCTAAAATATAATTAAAACATGTTAAACAAATGTAAAATATTCCAGAACCTAACAGTCAGTACGCTTTTAAGATTATTCACGGTTTTAGAATTTTACTTAAGAAAAGAGGTGCTAGCCTCCTTTATGGGAAGGAAAAAGAACAGACCTTACATAAACTATAATTGTTTCAATTTTATTTAGTTTGGGTGTTATCGCCCTAGGTTTATAGGATACCCATTAAATAAATTAACTTTATATGCATTAAATCTTTAAGATGATGAAAATTGTAAGCTCATGTTTCATGAAATTAAGTTAAACAAGGAAATGTAGATCTGTCCTCTCTTAAATGAATACAGTAAATTTCATTGGTTGCTAATTGTAATTTAATAAGCTTATTTTAAGGTCAAGTTACCAGTCTATATAGTTATGGTTAATTACAAGGAATTTGTAACAGCATCTTCTACACTAAAGCATTTTAATTGCTAATTCCAGGAAGCCATTATTAAATAGAAACTTAAATTAATATTAATAACAAAAAGTGACTTCATAACAGGGAAACCTATCAGAGGCCACCTCAATCTGCATATTAAAGTGTTGATAAAGGAAGATAATCTTGATTCCATTGGGAATCTTAGATGTTCATAAAATGATAGAAACAGTAGTTTTTCCTGTACTGCTAAAGTAAAATACTTGTTAATTAACACCATCATGGTAAAGATATAGAAATAAAAAGCAAAGTTCTAAAATAGTTAATTTCATTTGTTATGCTATACATTGCATTGGAAGTGTTTGGAAAATGTATAAATATTAAAAGAGATAGACTTCAGTATTGGCAAACTCCCTTGTGCATTCAAGCCAACACAAATACCCAGCATGATGCCTCTCCAATTGAGTTACTGACTAGGTTGGTCACTTACCCCTAAAACAATAAAAGTATCTGCTTCATCTCTGGTTATGCTCCTGAAGTGGATGGAGAGTACATTGCCTTTATTCTTAAGGGGATACATGCAGTTTCAGACTCCTGGAGCAGCCTTTCTGAGGGGGGAGTTGAGGCAGGTTAGTAGAGTAAAAGGGGGAAGGTAGCTGGCCCAGCTGAAAACATGGCTGACAGACAAGATGACTGTGAGACCCCAACCAGAAACTTCCTGAGGAGAAGGCTGCCAGAAAGACATTGCCAGATTCTGGAAAGTGAATCTCATTTGGAATGAGAGGGAAAACCCTGGATATTCTCAAAAGGCCTCATCATTGGCTCCCTGATATCTGACAGTTGGGGAAACCAAACATAATAGCAAACAACTGGGGCCCCACTTCAAACATCATGAAAGAGAAGTAGGAAAGACCTTAAAAAGGCTTGATCTGGGGCCTCACACATGTAACTAACCCTGCAGTTTGCTGCAGTCCATGCCTAGACATGGATTATATGCTTTTCTTCTTTTTTTTTTTTCCTAATAAACTCTTTACCCCCTTGCCTAGCCTATGACATGTCCTCAAATTCTGTTATACAATGTAAGCCAAGAACCTAGAAGCCCAGAAACCAGAGCCCATTGGGTAACAGACGGACCGCACACTTTGTTCATGGCCATTTCCAACTAAAAATCTGCTATTTTGGTGATTATTTCATATGGATCTTACCTTTGTATATGAACATTTCTATTGAAAGTCTAACTACTCTACTTTCCTCTGTTTCATATCCATATGAAAAACCTTGTAACTGACCTTTTTTTGGTATCCCCCTCCCCCAGATGCCTTGATTTCTGATAATGATTATAACTTTGTGATTCACCCTGGTTTGGTACCCACTTCTATCCTATTCAGCCCCTTGATGTTTATTAATGAAGGATCCTGTTCCAGGATTAGCATCCTGATGTTATAAAATATCAAAATTAATGGAGTTCCAAGAGGCAGTTTTGGGGCTGCTCAAGACCACTGACCTCCTTTTCTTGCTCAGACAAACTCTTTCTCTCTTTGAAACCCTGGCATCTCAGGAATTGGACTTTAGTTTGCTTCCGAAAGAAAGAACCTGCTTTTGCTCGGTATTACCTGCAACAACTCCTGATATAATGAAATTGGCAAATAGCTAGTCATCTTTCTGTAGTACAAGAAAAATTCAGCATAGCTTAAATATTAAGGCATTGTACTATACCTTATAATGTTAGAAAAATTCAATGTTACCCTTGCTCACAAACATGCAGAGCTACAGATTTAACATTAATCAGATTTAGCTCTACCAAAAATGTGTAACTATGCACTTCCTCACTCGTTATCTTTACTAGAATCTGTACCTTCATCTGTTGTTATCTGTACCTTATATCCTTACCACCTCCCCCACATCCTTATCACCCCAAGGTAGCATGCATATTTTAAGATTAACTGAGAAAATGCGAAAAATAATTTTTCCATACCCATGTTAGAAAGGTAACCCTAATGATTATCTTTCTTTGTTTCAACCGGTATAATAGCTGTGAGAAAAACTCTTAATAGAAGGGTAGATTTGAGACACCCCAGTTTCCTGTCCTTCCACTGGCATTAATAAATCTGCTTTTTCTCATGACTATCCTGGTGTGGAATCCAATTCATCTTTTCAGAGCATGAACCCAGAGGGACTCCCATGGAGTTTTCTTCTTTTCTGCTAACATCCCCAAGATGACCAGTGACTTTCTAGGGTTTTGCTAAGAACTCAATGATAATCCAAGAAAGCTTCATTATTTTAATAGTGTACTGGTAGGTGGGTGTTGGAAAAAAACTTTCAGTACTTCTTATTCTTAGAATGCTAGACAAAAAAATAAGGACAAAATTATGCATACAGGTTGTCATTTATATTTTTTAAAATAACAGGGAATAATGATGACAACCCAAATGTCTACACAGTGGGGTACAGTTATGCATTATGATGTATGGTTATGAAATATCAAGTGGACATTAAAATGACTTGTAAGAAGATTTATAACATGGAAAGATGCTTTCAATATAACACTGAGTGGAAAAGGCATGATATACATGACATATATACATAGACATATCTAAGGAATGCACACTAAAGACTAATAGTGCTTATCTGAATTATGGATTAAGGAGGATTGCTATGGTTTTCTTCTATAAATTTCCTCATCTGATTTTTCTGTGAGGAGAATATAGTGCCTTTATAATCAGCAAGATAGTTTAATGAAGGAAGTTTTGTTTTCTTATCTGAGTTCTGTGTCCAAAATATTTCAAGAGAATGCTATTCAAAGTAGACTGGGTATGCCAGTCCTTGTTCATAAAAAACTGTGACAGTAGAAATACATATTTAAATATCTTACCTGTAAGTTGAACCCTAGTGTCACCTGGAAAGAAAAATGCTAATTAAGAAGGCATTGGTTGTACCTTCCTCTCTGAATGTATTGGGAAATAAATAATAATTTCAATCCATATTTATAGAGCACTTTCTATGGAGTTAGTAATCACTGACCCATCACTAACTGATGCTGTGCAAGTTCAGTCATTTTTACCTTAAGTATAGTGTTTCTTTACCTCAATTACTTACTTGAAAATGATTCCTAAAGGAGACTTCCTAAGTAAATCTTAGTGTGTGGGGTGTGTTTATCTTTATTCTATAGACACACACAAAGCTGTGAATGAGGGCCAAAAGCATCCTAGCTCATGTAAGAATTTCTTGATACAAAATTTCCAAAAGGTTAGGCATCAAAAAAACTTGATGGGGAAAAACCTAACCGTTGAAAGAAATCTCTTCCCAAGTCTCCCTGCTGCACATTTTTCAGTCTTTCTTTCTTGGTGACAAGATAAAGTTGATTATGAAAATCTCTTGATTTTTGCCATAACATAATGTAAAGACTTGAAAATAGCAAACTATGTTAAAGCAGAATATTTGGGGATTGCAAGTACCATGAAATGAACATTGCCTTGGAGTAACAGATGTCTGAAGTCAGCTCTTTAAAGTCCTTACTAAAAGAAATCCTGTGCTAAGAATGGGAATAGTTCCTTTGGGCACTCAGAGATTGGATACAAATAGGTTGGCAATTTAGAACCAGAAAGCATCTATAATCAGTGGCTCTTTGTGTTTATGTGGTGTTGCAGGCTTAGTAATCTCCAGAGTATGTCCTTATTAACAATTAATATTTAAAAGGATATTGCTTAAACACAGAAGGAATTAGGGATGATGTACTGAAATGTCTGTGACCTGAAAGTTAGAATTAGGAGCTTCACCCAAGTTGGTCATCAAACAAGTTTATCCTCTCCTCTTTTGTGGCTGTGGCATCATTGACCAAGGGCAGCAGGCAGAGTCAGCAGAGGTAAGGGAGCAGCATTGTATGCCTGTAGACTGGAAGTCATCCTAGCATCTGGGAAGTCAAGAATAGAATAATCTATTAATGGGAGAATTGGTGCAAGAGTTTATCAGAGTATATAAGACAATCCTAATAATACCTGTCTCACAGAGTTATAGGAAAGAATAAACAAAATAAAACATGGAAACACCCAGGCCATTAAAACTGCTATTCTATTGTTGATTCCCTGAGGATAGATACATGCAGGCTAGAGCACCTGCTCTCTAATATTGAAATTCTGACATGCTTAAGAGGAAGAGCTTGGAGTACAATCAGCTGGACCTCCTAAGGCTGGCTCTTCTGCTTACTATTATCTGAACATGGACAAGGTTCTCAGCTTCTATAAGCCTCTTTTTCCACATATTTACAAAGAATATGTTAAAGAACCTATCTCATAATTCTGAATGAGTTTATAGGACATTGTGGATGCAATGCCTAACATGGCATGTGACATAGCGTCAGCTCTGTTTTCTGTTGTCATCTTCTGCATAGGAACAGAGAGCTAATGGTGTAGCAGTACATGGTCCTGGCAAAAATGTTCTCAATTCCTATGTGTAGATTGTCTTCATTTCTCTTGTGGTGGGTAGGATTGTGGGCAAATGCTGAAATTAAGAGAAAAGAAAGGGGAGACCAAGACAGCGTTGATCTAGGTGGGTACTCACGATCCAGATCTCCGGGGACGGCCGACTGTGGACACGGTCCTGCCAAGGGTCTGTGCTGTGGGCACATGGAGTGAGAAGCTTGGGTCATCTAGCAGCAGGCAGATCCACTGCATGGAGTGATCCTTGGAGATTCGTGACTTCTCAGCCTGCCTGTGGTGGTCAACACAGACGGCTGAGCCCCGCCCGCACAGAAAATGGCTGGCTGGAGCCGCCGATCCTTCATCCGCAACACTGGCTGCCTGCCGGTGTGAGGGAGCATGCTCTCAGGGAGGGAGGGCTCTGACAGAAGGTGGAGAGGGGTTTAACTTCTGTGGATTTGACTGCCTGGACCCCCTCATAGCTTTAGAGAGCAGATAAGCCTGCTCAAAACAGTGCCAGGCTGAGGGGAGAGGCAAAACTGCTGAGCAAACTTGTTTTACCCAGCTGCCCGCTGATACTAAGGCTTGGCCCCAGAGGGGGTGGAGTCAGCCAATTTTAGTGCTATACACTGACAAGCATCAAAGCTTCAGCACTCCTGGGGAGGTAAAGAAGTGAGTACGGCTTGATTAGTTTCCACGACCCTATTTAGGGTGCCCTTGGTGAAGGGGGTGATCTAGCAGAGGACTCCTTTGGGTCCCTTATACCCCCCCTCCCCCCAAAAAAAGACAGTCATTTTAAAAAATGAATTCCTGTTCTTAATTTAGTATACTACCAAAAATCTGCCTTAATACCTACAGATAGAACCCTGAAGGGTAATTGATAAACACAAACAGGCTGAGAAGATCCATAGAGTATACTAGAAGGAACACGTCCTCCTTAGCTTTGTTTGACTGCTTGATGGTGTGATTGTTTGACTTTTCTCTGTTTATTTGTTGTCTCTTGCTTTTCTTTCCTCTCTCCTCCCCCTTCTTTTTTCTTTCATTTTTTTAAAATAGGTGCTGCTAGCTTGTCTCTTCTTTGCTGTACTTATTCCTCAGTGATTTCCCATTCTCGGTCTTTACTGATATTGCATCACAAGTTATCTCTTATCCCTCCCTCATCTCTCTGCCTTCTGTTTTCTGTTATGGTTCTTAGACATCATGCTTTTTCAATAGCCCACAAATTAAGGGTGTCAACCTCTATTCTATCTATTTTGTTTTCTTCTCTTTTTTATTTTTATTAATATTAGCCTTTTCCTTTTCACCCTTTCTTTACTTTTTCTCTCCCTCCTCATCATTCTACCCTTCTAAATCATTATATATATATTCCTCTATTTGGTTTCCCAGCCCATTGTAGGTACTCCACTTTTTTTTCCTATTACTCTACATTGCATACACAAGTTAAATATTCATTTCACTAAGTCCTATTTGGCCTCTCTACTACCTTTCATTACTATTACTATTATCCTTCTTCCTTTTTCACATCTTTTGATTCCTCTGGCACTAATCTTTTCCCTTCAAGGTAGCATAGAAAGAAGCAAGGAAACAAAATAAGAAGAAAAAGTGTCAAAGAGAAAACTTAACACACACACAGAATCACCAACTAAATAAAACTCTAGAGGAGAGAGAAGCTAATCAACTGAATAAACCCAGCAAGATAAAATGATGACTAGAGGGCAATAAAAAATTACAAAACACACTGAGAAACAAGAAGACATGGAACATTCCAATGAACAAACTAAAATCCAGGAATATATGCAGAACATCAAACAAGTAATCAAAGATTCCCAAGCAAATATCATGAACCATCTTAATGAAGTGAAGAAAGAGATTAAGGATATGAAGAAGACACTGAAAGAACATACTGAAGAAATTGTACACATACACAAAAAGATAACGGATATGATGGTGATCAATGGCACAACTCAAGAAATAAAAAAGATGCTAGAGTCACATAACAGCAGATTTGAACAGGCAGAAGAAAGAATTAGTGATGTGGAAGACAATACAGCTGAAATCAAACAGATAGTTGAACAGATAGACAAAAAAATAGAAAAAAATCCAGCAAGGACTTAGGGATTTAACTGACAACACAAAACACGCAAACATACGCATAATGGACATCCCAGAGGGAGAAAGGAAGGGAAAGGGAACAGAAGAAGTGTTGAAGGAAATAATGGCTGGAAATTTCCCAACCCTATTGAGAGAGATGGATGTACAGATCCAGGAAGCAAAGTGCACCCCAAACAATATAAATCCCAGCAGGCCAACTCCAAGACATATACTTGTCAAAATGTCCAATGCTCAAGACAAAGAGAAAATACTCAAGGCAGCAAGAGAAAAGAGAACCATCACATACAAGGGAAGCACAATAAGATTAAGTGCTGATTTCTCATCTGAAACCATGGAGGAAAGAAGACAGTGGTATGACATATTCAAAGTATTAAAAGAAAACAACTTCCAACCACGAATTCTCTATCCAGCAAAACTGACATTCAAAAATGATGGAGAGTTCAAAATATTCACAGATAAACAGAAATTAAGAGAGTATGTCAATAACAAACCAGGACTTCAAGAAATACTAAAGGAAGTTCTACAAGTTGAAAGGAAAAATCAAGGGAGAGAGAGTTGGAGGAGAGTTTAAAAACATCTAAAAAGAAAAAAAAAAAAACAAACAAAACAACATATGACATAC
>JAQZBX010013565.1:0-29847 GCA_029593785.1 Cabassous unicinctus
TTGATTCATGATATTAGTTTGGACATCCTTGATTAGTTGTTCCATGTTCTGCATTTCCTCCTTTTATTAGGTTGTTCATTAGACTGGGCCATATCTTCCTGTTTCTTAATATGGCTTGTAATTTTTTGTTGGTGTCTAGATATCTGTTTATCTTGATTATTTTTTTTTTTATGGTTAGCTTCTCTTTTTACTCTAGGAATTTTTGTTTTGTATTGTTTCTTTTTGACACTTGGTTCCACTTATTCTTCTATATCCTTGTAGATGTCTGTGTTCCCTTGTAAAAAATATTAAGACCATAGAAAAAGAAAGACAGAGAAAAGAAAAAGAATAATAATTATAAGAAGAAAGATAGAAAAGGAATCATAAAAGGGCCAGGAACTAGAAATAAATAAAAAGAATGAAAAATCATAAAAAATACAAATGAATAAGAATAAAACAGTGGAATAAAAAATGAAGCATGAAAAATAGAATAAAACAAAAGACTGAAAAGATGAGAAGACAAGAAAGAAAGAGAAAAAATGAAGATGAAACAAGAAAACATGGAATGAAAGTAAAGAAATGGAAGAGGTAAAAATGAAAGAAAGAAAAGAAATAAAGGAATTAAGGAGAAAAGTAAGAAAAAGAAAAAAGGAAACAAAGAAAGAGAGAAAACAATAAACAAACAAAAAAAGAAACAAACCCAAAAATGCAGGAAAAATAGGCTTCCCTCATAAATCCCTAGGAACAGCCTCAGGCTGCTGGTGCTCATCAGTCACTCACTCTGCAGCCTGCCCTCCAGAGGTAAGTTATCAAGTTTTAGTGAATAAAGAATAGAAAAACAATGTAAAAATTATAAAAAATAAATAATAACAGATCAAACTGCCATCAAACCAGGGATCTAGAATATGTGAGGCAGGCATTTCTACCCTGAGCTACACCACTCCACAGGTTAGGAAGGCTTCTGAAAGTTTGTCGAGCTCTCTCCACCTCCTTTCCCTCAGCTGAGTTGGGCTTCCAAAAATTTACCAGCTTTCTCTCCTGGTTTCCTTCTCTCCTGGGAAGGTTTGAGGCCTGTCTTGGCCTATCCCCTCTCTGTCCTAGTTCCGCTCTTTCCCAGGGTGGTTGGGTGTGACAGTCTGCCTGAACAGATCCCCTTACCCTCTCCCAAGGGCAGCTTCAGGGGTACAGGTGGTATTTTTTGAGATTCACGGGTGTCTCAGCTGGCCAAACTCACTGATAAATGCCACTCTCTGCCCCCCACCAGACCTCTTTTCCTCCCAGGGTGTTGAGTATTCTTTTCCACTCAGTTGGCTGGAGTGAGCCAGGGGGTTTACTGAGGTTATTCACCTTGAGGGTGAGTTATATGTGACATTCAAAGCCATAGGAGCAAGTAACTAATTGTTTTCATTTGGTCTCTTTTTCTTTCTGTCCCTCTCCCTCCTGGATGATGTGCAGAACTCTGCTGGCCTGCAGATCCCCAAAATAGCTCCCTTGGATACCTTTTTGCCCTTCCTTTATTATTTTTGTGAGAGTTGAGCCTTGCATACCTACTTCAATGCCATCTCTCCAGAAGTTCCTAGACCCTATATGATTTTAAGTTTCAGCAGTTATATGTTTTTTTAATGGCCTTTGGTATTTTGATAGGTATTGCATTTCATCTCTAAATCATTTGTGAGAGTATTGCCCCCTTAAATATATTAAATCTCACATTCCATTAATTGACATGTCTTTTCATTTATTTAGGTCCTTTTTAATTTATTTCATAAATATGTTATAGATATTAATTTTATGACTTTTACATAACTTGGTTAATTTATTCTTATCAATCTATTTTTTATGCCACCCTAAGTTGTATTTTTAAAATAATCTTGTGTTTCTCACAGTTTGCATGCATAAATTCAACTGATTTATACATATTAATCTTTTACTCTATATCATTACTCTCTTAATTTACTAGCTCTAATAGAGAATTTGTGTGTGCATGTAAATGGATATATGTGTATGTGTGTGTATTCTATTGATTTTCTATATATAAGATCCAGAAAAGGAGTACCTAAAACTGCAAGCAAAATTATTCCTTCCATCTGTCCCATAATTTCTAAGTCCCCTCTCAGCCTGAAGCAATCAGAGTGGACATCATCCCAAATCCCTCAAGATTGAAGAATGAACAAACATAAGGGGAGAGTGTAATCACAGACCAAAGTAGATTTATTGATATTCTAGTTATTATCTTGTGTTAATGGAATTTATAGTAACATTGATACAATGATAGTGGTTTCCCAGGATTCTGAATGGCAGGGGGGATGCATAGGTGAAATGAAGGGCATTTTTAGGGCAGTGAAATTGTTCAATATGATACTGCAATGACAGAAACATGACATTATGCAGTTGTCAAACTTCTAAAATTGTACAGCAAAAAGTGTAAACCACAATGTAAACTATAGACTTTGGTTAGTAGCAATACTTCAACAATGATCATCAATTGCAAAAAAATGTACTACAATAATATAAGATGTTAATAATAAGGGAAACTTTGTGTGTAGGTGTGAGCAGGTTTATATGAGAATTCCATATATTTCCAGTGTAATTTTCCTGTAAATCTAAAACATTTCTAAAAATAAAATTTATTATTACAAAAAAGGATCATGTCATCTCCAGAACAGAGATAGTTTTCTTTTTCTTTTTCAATTTGCATGCCCATTATTTCTTTTTATAACAAAATTCCTCTGACAAGAATGTCATAGTATAAAGTTAAATAGCAGAAAACAAAAACAAGCATCCTTGTCTTCTTTTTGATCTTAGGAGTAACATATTAGGTTTTCTCCATTATTTATGATGCTAGAAGTGGATTTTTCATAAATCCCCTTTATCAGTTTATGAAGTCCTCTTCCATCCTTATTTTGTTGATTTTTTAAATCATGAAATTATGTTGGGATTTATCAAGTACTTTTTCTGCATTAAATTAGATAATCTCTTATTTTTCAATCTACTAATGTGCAGTATTACATTGGTTGATTTCTATGTGTTGACACATCCTTGCACTCTTAAGTTAAACCATATTGATAATATTGTGTAATCCTATTAACATTCTGCTAGATTTAGTTTTATTTTGTTGGGGATTTTGTCATCTATATTCATGAGGAATTGTTGCCTGTAATTTTGAGGCCTTTGTCTTCATATGTAGGTAATGATGGACTCAGAATTACTTAGGGAATATTACCTGCTCTAATATTTTATGGAAGAGTTTGAGAAGGATTGGTGCGAATTCTTTTAAAAATAAATCCTAGTTTTCAACAGTGAAGCCATCTTGTATTGAAATTTACTTTTTTTTTTTTATGTTTTCAATTTCTGATTTGCTTGTTATTGTTCTATTAAGACATTGTATTCATTGAGCTAAATTATGTATTTTGGTTGTTTTAAGAGTGTATCCATTTCATCTAAGTTATCTAATTTGTTGATGTTCAATTGTTCATTGCAGCATCTTAAAATATTTTTGAATGTATAATAAACTTTATTTTTAGAGAAGGTTTGCATTACAGAAAAGTTACATTGAAAGTATAGGGTATTCCCACATGTCCCACCCATCACCTTCCCTTATTTTCCCCTGTTAATACCATCTTACATCATTGTGGTAATTGGTTAAAAAATCATGAACCAATACTGGAGCATTGATTTTCTTATGTTGAAACACCCTGGCATACCAGAAATAAAACCCACTTGATTGTAGTGTATAATTTAATATTCTTTTGGATTTAAAAGTGCTTAAGGCACTGTGGTCCCAGCTTCTTCCAATCTCAGCTGAAATGATAGGAATCATTTCTTTCTCAGCCTTCTCATCTGCTCAGCTGTCCTCTTCAGCTGCAAACTATCAGGAGAATGGCTCATTTTTCTCCAGGGTCCCAGGGTCAAATATTACAGAGCTCTCTCTTCTGTGTGTCTTCTTGAGTGAATGTCCGTTTATATCAGCCCACCAAGGGGGTGGGGACACAATCTGAGTTATGACTTACTGATATGGTTGAATCAAAGCTTTAATCTTTACAGGTAATTTAATCAAGACATGCCAGTTGAATCTAATGCATTCAAAAGGTATCACACCCAAAGGAATAGACTAGCTTACAAACATAACATTTCTCTTTTTTGGGAGTCACAGATTCTCTCAAACTGCCACACTCCACCATCTGAATAGAAAAAAGACATTACAATAGTCAAAAGACCTTAAATCCTTTCAGTTAACAATGCTAAGTACAAAATCACATCAGTTTTAGAAATATATTTTACCTTGGGGCAAAGTCCCCTCTGGCTGTAGAACTGGGAAACTTACAAAACAAGTATCTGCTTCCATATACAGAGGGACAGACATAGGATAGACATTTGCATTACCACAAGGGGAATTTGGGAGGAAAACATGTGTCACTGGTCCCTAACAGTTCCAAAAACTGCAGGGCATACTCCATTAGATTTCAATTTCTGAGAGTCATTTTTAAGATAATGGTTTCTTCTCCTTGGGGGCCCATGGGGGTCCACTCTTTCCACAGGCTTACCCAATGGCCATTTTTATAGTTCCACCCTCATCAAGGATCTGGGTGATGACCAAGCTCCAGACATCACCCTCCAAAAACATTGAGGTGATGACCAGACTTTACCCAATTTCTGGGGTGGGGTCTGACATCCCTTAGTACACAGACATAGTGGCAAAATTCTCACAAATCTCTGGCATAGAGGCCCAGTCTCCTCAGAGCAGCGAAGTGGTGACCTTGACTTTCCTAATTTATGGTGAACAGGCCCAACCCTCTCAGAGCAATGGTGTGTCCACTTCACTCTCCCCAACCTATGGGGAATAGGCCCACCCCTCAGAGTACTGGGGTGTTGACCTCACTGTCCCCATCCCTTGGGGAATGTGCTCCACACTCTCTATATCATGAGGCAGCAAAGCTTTCCCTGAACAGCAGACTGGAACATCCATCCTCTTCAAATTTGGGGGCAAACTCACCCTCTCTACACATGGGTGGGGTTCCTCTTTCTGTCCAAGGAAATGACTTAATTACAGACCTCAGTTGTAATTGAGGTTTTCCTCTTAAAGCTGTTTTCCCTGCCATCTCTCCCCTCCATGTCCCTTTTCATCTGGGCTGATAGTGGTTTTATTCATACAGATATCACAAAAAGCTTGTTGGTTTAGCATGGGGTGCAGGCCATTTTACAAGGCCCTTGGATAGGTAGAAATTAAAGTTTCCTGATTTCCACAATTAACTATCTATTTATTTATTATTTTATTTACTATTTTTCCCTTCTTCTCTGCAATTTTCTGCTCTGCCAGAAGGTGATCTTTGGTGGACTTCTCAACTTAGACCCCAGACAAGAGGAGGCAGCCAACTTACTGTATCTCTATCATGGTGGGTGATGCAGATGCAACATCCTCTTGGGGACCAAGCCATGCAAACAAAGTTTCTCAGAAGTTGTTCTCTTCTTTTGGCCTGTAGCACCTTGCCTCCTACTGTGCCCTCAGCAACCAGTCTAGGGAAGCAGGGAAGGTTTTTGAGAAGGTAAATTATCTTTAGCTCTTGCAAGTTCTCAGAGCAAACATATCATGGCCATATCCAACCTAAAGTGTGCGACCCCTCCAATACAGCAGACCAAAGTTTGCTGGCAAAAAATTTGAATTTGCTGTAGACTGTGTCCCTCCCTCTCTTCTTTTGGGGAAAGAAACTTCCTCAACATGATAAAAGGCATACATATGTTAGTTCTGGCTAACAATATATTTAAGTGTGAAGGACCCGGGACTTTCCCCCTAGTATCAGAAACAAGACATGGATGTCCCCTGAAACCACTCTTATTCAACAATACACTGGAGGTTCTGGAAAGAGCAATTGGGCATGTAAGGTAAATGAAGGGTATGAAAATTGAAAATGAAATAGTAAAATTTTCCTATTTGAAATGAGATGATTTTATATTCAGAAAAATCCACAACCGAGCTACAGAAGGTAAAGAATAAATTCATCAGCGTGATAACGTACAATACAAATGACAAAAATCAATAATCTTTATATAGCTTTGTAATGAACAATTGGAAGAAAATTCCATTTACAATAGAAACTAAAGGAATCAACTATCTAGGAATAAATCTAACCAAGGATGTAAAGGACTGGTACACAGAAACAAGAAAACATTGTTTAAAGAAATCAATGGAAGGAAGGACATTCCAAGTTCATGGAATGGAAGACTAAATATTGCTAAGATATTAATTCTATCCAAAGTGATATACAGATTTTGCACAATCACAACAAAGTTCCAACTGCTTTCTTGCAAAAATGGAAAAGTTAGTCATCAAAGTTATATGGAAGGGTAACAGTCCCTGAATAGCCAAAGCCATTTTGAAGGTGAAAAGTGAAGTTGAGGGACTCACACCTCTCTATTTTAAAACTTATTACAAAACAACTGTAATCAAAAGAGTATGGTGCTGGCACAAAGACAGACATATGGAATGAAATTGATAGGTCAGAAATCAAACGTCATATTTTTAACCAACTGATTTTTGAAAAGTGAGTCAAAGGTCATTTAAATGGGAAAGAATGGTCTTTTCAATAAATGTAGATAAGAAAACTCGATCTCCATATCCATAATAGTGAAGGTGGACCACTACCCCACAGCATATACAAAAATCAACTCAAAATGTATCAAAGACCTAAATATAACAACAATAACTATAAGCCTCCTGGAAGACAATGTGATGTTCATGACCTTGTGTTATACCCTGGTTTCTTGAAATTCATCCACTACATGACCAATAAAAGAAAAATGGACAAATGGGATCTTATCAAAACTAAAAACTTTTGGTTATATAATGACTTTATTCTGAAAGTAAAATGACAAGCTACACAAAGAGAGAAAATATTTGGAAACCACAAGTCCAATGGGAGTTTGATATCCATAATATATGATGAAGTCCTACAACTCAACAATATAAAGACAAGTAAGGCCATTAGAAATGGGCAAAAGGCTTGAATAAATTTTTTTCCAAAGAATATATACAAGTGGGCAAAAAACACCTGAAGACATTTTCAACATTATGTGCCATTGGGGAGGTGCATATCAAGGCATCAATATGATACCACATTTCACACTCATTCAAATGGCTACTATTTTGAAAAATGGAAAAATACATGTGTTGGAGAAGATATGGAGAAATGGGAGCCTGTGTTCATTGTTGGTATGAATGTAAAACAGGGCATCTGCTGTGGAAGACATTTTTGCAGGTCCTAAGAAAGTTAAGTATAGGATTACCATATTATACAGCCAACCTGCTTCTACGTGTATACCCAAAATAATTCAAAACAGGACCCTGAACAAATATTTGCACATTAATGCTCATATTGGCATTATTCACAATTGCTAAAAGATGGAAGTAACCCAAGTATCCATCAACAGATGAATGTATAAAAATGTGCTATATACATACAATAGAATATTATTCAGCCATAAAAGGAATAGAGTTCTGATACATGAAACAACATTTATGAACAACATGTTGAATGAGATAAGCCAGACACCAAAGCACAAATATTGTATGATCTCACTTATATGCAATAGTTAGAATAAGTAAACTCATAGAGCTAAAATCTAGAATATAATTTACCAGGGACAGGGTGGGTGTAGTGGATGGAGATTTATTAGCTCAATGGTACAGAGTTTCCATTTGGGATGATAAGGATGTTTTGGTGAGGATGCTTGTGATGGTAGAACAGTTTTAAAGTATTTAACATCACTGTATTATATATTTGGATGTGGCTAAAAGGGTAAATTTTAGGATTAATTTTAAATTAATTGTCCTGTACCATGCAAATGGTGAACCCTAAGGTTAACTATGGACTATGGTTAATAGTGTACTTATAAAAATGTGCTTTAACCAATTGTAAGAAATTCATCACACTAATCCAAGTGTAATAACAGTGTGTTATATTGGTTTGAAACTGTATGTACCCCAGGAAAATACATTCTTAAATTTATCATTCCTATGGGTATGAACCCATTGTCAGTAGGACATATTGAAGATGTTTCATCAATTAAGCAGATATAGCCCACCTCAATCATGATATGTCTTAATCCTATTACTGGAGTCCTTTAAAAGTGGAATGAAATTCAGACAGAGAGTAAGCTACAGGGCTGAAATTCAACAGAATCTTGAAAAGAATGGAGAGGCCAGGAGACACCATCATGGGCCTTGCCATGTGACAAGCTAATGACCAAAGATCTCCAGCAGCCAGCCCCAGGGTACAACAATGTTCAGGAAGAAGGCATTGCCTTGATGATGCCTTGAGTTGTACTTTTTCCCAGGCTCAGGCTGTGAGTGGATAAATTCTCATTATTTAAATTATCTCATTTCATGTATTTGCTTGAGCAGCCAAGGAATCATATTGATGCTGACCGAAGAAAGAATCAGTGAACTTGAAGATAAATCCATCAAAATGACTCAGTTTGAAGGGCAGAATCAAAAAAAGAATGAAGAAATATGAACAGAGCCTGAAAAAACTTTCGGACACCATCAAGCATACCAATTAATGCATTCTGTGTGTTCTGGAAGGAGAAGAAAAAGGGAAAGGGGAAGAAGGAATAATGAAAGCTATAATGGCAGAAAACTTCCCAAATCTAATGAAATATATACATAAACATATTTAAGAAGCTCTTTGAACTCCAAATAGATAAATGCAAAGAGACCCAGACCCAGACACATTATAATCAGACTGTCAAATGCCAAAGACAAAGAGTTTTGAAAACTGTAAGATAGAAGCAAAATGTCATGTACAAGGGAGCTCCAACAAGTTTAAGTGCCAACTTCTCATCAGAAACCATGAAGGCAAGAAGGCCACATAATGAATTAAATTTCTGGAAGAAAATGATCATCAACCAAGAATTCCATACCTTATGAAATTCTCAAAAATGACGGACAGAGTAATACATCTCCAGATTAACAAAAGCTGAGGGAGTTCATCACTAGATCTGTCCTATTAGCAATGTTAAAGGGAGTTCTCCAGAATGCAAGGAAAGGGCACTACATAGTAGTTTGAAGTGGCATAAAGAAATAAAGACCTCTGGTAAAGGCAATTGCACATGTAATTAGAAATGGCATAGTATTATACATGTTTGGTACATAACTGCCTTTTTAATTTTTTACAGGATCTAAAATATAAACACATTAAAATTAATGATAAATGTATGCCTTTGGACACACAATGTATAAAGGTACAATTTGTGGCAAGAGCAAAAAAAAGTAGGGGTATGGGAGTACAGACATAGTTTGTGTAGGCTATCGAAGCTAAGTTGGAATCAAATGAAACAATAGTGTTCAAGATTTAGGATGTTAAATTTGAGCACCACGTTAACTACGATGGCAATATCTGAAAAATTCACACAGCATGAAATGGAAAGGGAATTA
This sequence comes from Cabassous unicinctus, assembly GCA_029593785.1. NCBI lineage: Eukaryota > Metazoa > Chordata > Mammalia > Cingulata > Chlamyphoridae > Cabassous > Cabassous unicinctus. The sequence continues at coordinate 9,407 of JAQZBX010013565.1, forward strand.
AAATGGATCACTACAAAAGATGAAATAAATATGAAATTAGGTGGTAACTAAGGGACAAAATAAGATATAAGACTTACAAAAACAAAATGGCAAAATGACTGCAGAAAGTCCTGTAATATAAGTAGTTACTTTAAATGCAAAGGGATTCAATGCCTCAGTCAAAAGGCAGAGATTGACAGAATAGATAAAAAGAATGGCCCAAATACATGTGTTTTTTTTTTTTACAAGGCACTCGTTAAATTCAAAGATACAAGTAGGTTGAAAGTGAAAGGCTAGAAAAATATATTGCATGCAAATAATAACGAAAAGAGAGCTGGGCAGCACTAAGATATCAGATAAAATATATTTTAAGTAAAAAAAAATTCCAAGGGTCAAAGAAGGACACTATATATTGATAAAAGTGTCAATACAAGAAGATATAACAATTATGAAAATATGTTCACATGACTTCAGAGCTCCATAATATATAGAGTAAATGTTGACAGATTTGAAGTAGAAGTTCTGCAGTAATAGTAGGATACTAATAATGGATAGACATATAGGCAGAAGATCAATAAGGAAATAAGACTTAAATGATACTGTAAACCAACTAGACCTAACAGACATAGATAGAGCACATCAACAAACAAAAGCAGAAGGCAAATTCTTCTCTAGTCCATGCGGATCATTCTGGGATAGACCTTATGTTAAGTTGCACAATCACACTCAATAAATATAAATGTATTGAAATCATGCAATGTATCTTCTCTGAACACAATTAAATGAAGCTAAGAATCAATAACAGAGAGAACTGAAAAATTCACATATATGTGGGAATTAAATAATACACTTAAACAACAAATGGATCAAGGAAGGCATCACAAGAGAAATAAGGAAATATCTTGAGGTGAATGAAAATAAAAACACAACATTCCAAAACTTATGATATGAAGCAAAGGCAATGATGAAAGGGATATTTGTATCTTTAAATGCTTACATTAAAAAAGAAGAAAGTTGCCAAATCAGAGTCATAACCTAAAAATTAGAGGATCTTGAATGGGAAAAACAAATTAAATTTTATGGTGAGCAGAATGATGGAAATAGCAAAGATTAGAGCAGAGATAAATAAAAAAGTAAATGAAAAAGACAATGAGGGAATCAACAAAGCCAAATTTTGTTCTGTGAAAAGAATACTAAATTAAAAAAAAATACTTTTAGGAAACGGGTGTGGCTCAGTGGATAGAGCACCCATTTACCATATGAGAGGCCCTGGGTTCGCTTCCCGGCGCCTCCTTGTGAGGGCAGGCCAGCTCGCGTGGCGCCCTAGGCTGATGTGGCAAGACCTCACAGCAAGGGGGAGATAAGCAGACACAGAGAAGACACGCAGCGAATGGACACAGCAGCACAAGCAGCAAGGGGGGAATAAATCAATAAAATAAATAAGTTTAAAAAAAAACAACTTTTATTTGGACTGACAAAGAAAAGAAACAGGAAAAATAACTAAAACCAGAAATGTAAGGAACTTTACAATCTCACAGAAATTTAAAGGATTATAAAAGAGTACTATAACCAATGGTGTGATAACAAATTAGATAACCTAGATGAAATGGACTAATTCTTGGAAGCATGAAAGCTACCTACATTGATTCAAGAAGAAATAGAAAATATCAACATCAAAAGGAAAGAAATCAAATCAGTAATCAACAACATCCCAACAAAGAAAAATTCAAGACCAGATGTCTTCATGGGTGAATTTTCCCTAATACTCAAAAAAGAATTCACACCAATCCTGTTCAAACTTTTACCAAAATAAAAGAGGGAGGGAAACTTCTTGACTCATTCTTTAAGGCCAGCATCACATTCATACCAAAGCCAGATAAAGAATTCCAATAAAAGAAAATTACAGACCAATATCTTTCTTTCATGAATATAGATGAAAAAATGCTAATCAAAATACTAGTGAAACAAATCCAACAGAATATTAAAAGAATTATACACTTGATCCAATTGAGTTGTTTTCCAGGAATTCATGTGTGGTTTAATTAATTAATGTAATACACCACAGATCTGCATCTTAGTTGATGCAGTAAAGGCATTTGAAAAAATCAGGTACCAACTCTTCAGAGAAATACTCATAAACACAAGAATAGAAGGAAATTTCTATTTCCCAATGATAAGTCATATGGAAAACCTTTTGGTATTATAATCCTTTTGGTAAAAGACAGCGCATTCCCCTTGAGGGAACCACCAACTTGTTCAGGGTAAAGTAATTGCTTCTGTTTTTTTGTTTTTTTTTGTTTTTTTTTTTTCATTTTACATTCCTGTAATACAACTAAGTAGATTTAAAGCTTAGGAATAAAATCCAGACAACAGTTTTCAACACTGTTAATATAGGAAAGCAAAGAAAAACTGAAGCAATTAAAGAACTGCGTGAGATTTGCAATGCAGCCTGTAGAAAAGGGGAAAGAGGAGGGAATAGGATTTAGTTTTGAGATGTTCTAATAGCATTATTTGAGGAATTATTTGCAGAGGACACTGGAGAGGACGGACAAGATAGTTTGAAGACAGTCAGGAGCCTGGGCGGGAGTCAGATTTGGAAAGATTTTCAAGAAGCCCTTCTAACAGTTGGGTGCGTGATGGTCCCGGACGCACAGAATTCTGGTTCACCTCGCTGGACAGCCCCACATCAACAACTTACAACTGCAAATATCTCCCAGGAATGGCAGGGAGATGTTCCATGCCTGCCCGCCACCCTCATAGTGCCAGAATTTTCTCCGAAAAATCTTTCCAATTCTCACTCTGCAGGTGAAGATTGGCACGGGCTTTCCAGGACACATCAAAACTAAACCCTAACCCCTCTTATCTTCTTTTTCAATATTCTGTTTTGAAATCTCACATTTCTTTAAGTTTCTTAATCCCCCCCATTTCTCCCCTATACCAACAGCGTTCAACCTCTTGTCTGGATTTCATGTCAGCTTTAACCTCTACTTATGTACACAACAGTCATGTAAATCAACTATAACTCAGACTGAAGCAATTACTTTCCCCCAGACAAATAAAAAATATTCTTCCTGGAGCCTCTCATAAGTAGTTAGTATCTCCACTAGACATCCAGGGATTAATCTTTGGTACATGCTTTCAGAATATCACAACAACAAAGAGCATTGCTGTTATCTCTACACGGGGATACCATCTTTGATTCCCACTCCAGTCTGCATGCTCATTTTCCTTCAGTCGATTCCTCAGAGTTCCTATTTCCAAACTTCCATTTAACTTTTGCCTTAAGTATAGTTCTACCAATTCTCACACTTTCATCTAATTTGTCATTATATATTTATTTGTTTGATTACATATTCTTTTATTGCTTGACTCACACACAAAATTAATTTAGAAAAAAAAACAGAATGCTAAATTATGATGTTTTCCCTCGACCATTATTTATGAATTATAAATCCAGAGAAATCCCATAAACAATAATATTACCTTCCTTTTATGTCCTGAGCCTAAATACCTGTTTTATCTCATTAAAAACAAATTTACCAAATAGAGGAGGTCTGTCCCTCCTGGTTAAAATTCTTTGCAGTGCTTGCCACCACCCACAAGATGTTAATGCTAATGTATCCAAGTCTTTATTGTGGGTCTGTTGCCACACTCAGGAATTCATGTCTTTTTGCTGTCTCTAGACAAAATACCATTTTGAATGTGTTGTCTTTCTATTAAATTGCTAATCTCATCAGTAATATAATACAAAATATACACTGTGGTCAATTTCCACACCAAACAAGAAAAATCTAATCAACATATGCTTTTCTCACAGAATTGTTTCTACCTAATTAGGTAAATCATGTAAATGAAATTAAGACAAACTGATTTTTATCCTTTAAGTCTGTCATTATTTTAAAAGTATTCAAAAGGAATATTCATTTATTTGCCAGAGAACTTACTTTTTTTGTTGAACTTGATAAAAATTACAATTCTCACATGCAATCTTGAGAGTAAAATAACTGCATAAAAATACATACCTGATATTATTCAAAGAATGAATATTGTAGCAGTTTGATATTATTTATGAATTCCAAAAATAGATATGGGATTGTGTTTGTAAACTGTTCTTTTCCTCTGGGCATATTAAAGTGTATTAAATTAAGCCATCCTAGTTCAGGGGGGAACATTGGTGGCTGTTAGTTAATGAGCTTTGGAATTATCTCATGAAGCCCCACCTTCCAGCTAATTGCTAGCCATTGCTTGGGTGAATGCTGACTTCTTCACAGTGCTTCAATTACTTCCCTTAAGGATAAATTATGCCTTTGACACTTATCCCAAACATGATCTCTAATAAAGAACAAGGCATATCAGGGAATGAATAAGAAGAGGAAAAGGTACCATGGTCAGAGCCAGAAATGTTCAGGAAGGAATTGTGAAATGAGCAGAATATTTTTTGTACATTTTTGTTTTTGTTGTGTTGTGTTGTGTAAATTTTACCCAAAAGGAAGTTAGCACTCCTTCCCAATATTCTCTTTCATAATGGACAATTCCTGATAGCAACATGCAAGCTTGTAAGGCTAGAGGGTACAACTTAGCCCTGGACTATTCTAGAGAGTAGTTTAGTTCCTGTTATTCAGAACTCTTCCATGGCCTGTACCATGCAGAATTGGGATGGTGACATCAGGACTTTATATAAGCTCTTAAAAAGTCTTTCTCTATTTAACCATTCCATAAATGTTCAAAAACTGTCTTCTACATATCTGGGAAATCCCATTCCCTTTTGCCCAGAAGACAGAAATTGAAACAGGATTGCTTTCATACAATACATTCTACAAAATGCCTGCTAAAACTTTTCCCTCCCCAACAAGTTGCTGTTCTTGGATTCTCTCTCTATCTATATGACTTCATTTACACTCAATGTTTCAATTTCCACATATACACAGATAACACAAATGTGTTCAAACATCTCCAGGGAAGTTCTTTCCTGTAGTGCCAGGTCTGTGTACCTGTCTCTTTTAATTATCTCTTAGATCAGAAAATCACCATGCTCAAATATGAATTAATATTTTTCATCTTCAAACAGGTCTTCTTTAATTGTTCTATAACTCAAGACAATAGTGCTACCTCCCATCTAATTACCAATACCAGAAAGACAGAAGTACCATTTTACTTCTCCTCTTATTCATTCTGCCATCAAAGGCATTGTTGACTACTTTTCTTTATTTCATTTTTTATTTGAAAAGTTGTGATTTATCAAAACAATCATGCATACTATACATGATTCTCATACATTGTTCCAACACCAATACTTTACATTGTTGTGTTACATTTGTAAGAAGTGATGAAAGAACATAGTCATAATAGTACTGCTATCTATAATCCATAACTTATATTCAGTATATTTTTCCCACAAAGCATCCTATTATTAACACAATATATTAGTATTGTATATCTGTTACAGTTGATGAGAGAATGTTCTCATATTTGAGCTTTTAAAAAAGATTTATTTTATTTTATTCCCCCACTCTTGTTTGTGCTCACTGTCTGCTCTCTGTGCCTGTTCATTGTGTGCTCATCTTCTTTTTAGGCATCACTGGGAACTGAACTTGGAACTTCCCATGTGGGAGGGAGGTGCCTAATCATTTGAGCCACCGCCACTCCCTGCTTGTTGTGTCTCTCATTGTGTTTTCCTGCTTGTGTCTCTTCATACCATCAACTTGTTTCATCAGCTCACTCTGCCTGTCAGTTGCATCAGCTTGCTGTCTTGCCAATCTTCTTTAGGAGGCACCAGTAACCAAACCCAGGACCTCCCATGTGGTAGGTGGGCACCCAACTGCTCTAGCCACATCCACTTCCCTATATATGTACTTTTTGAAATTTTTATTTTATTTTTTCTGTCATTTTTGAACTTTAATTTTAATTTTTAAATAATACTTAGATTACATAAATGATACATTAAAAATGTAGGAGATTCCCATATGCCACACTCCCTACATTTTCCCACATTAACAACATCCTTCATTAGTGGGGAACACTTGTTAAAATTGATTAAAACATATTAGAGCATTGCCAATAAGTGTGGATTATAGTTTACATTATAGTTTACACTGTCTCCCACACAATTTTGTGTTATGACAAGATATATAATGGCCTGTATCGGTCATTTCAACTTCATTCAGGATAATTCCAACATCCTGAAAATGCCCCAAATTACACCTATGTTTCCCCTTTCCCTCACCTCAGAACCTCTGGTGGCCACTGCCTCCACATCAATGAAAAAATTCTTCCATTGTTAGAATAACAATAAATCTATAGTAGAATAATAGCAAGTCTACTCTAGTCCATCATTCATTCACCAATCATGAGGATTCTAGGATGGTAATGCCCACACCACCTCAAATTGAGTAGGCCTTAGATCCCATGGGGCAGATGGATTTGAGAATCTTGCTTGCAGTTGTGGGTTTGCTCTGTTCCTTGGGATGGTGGTCATCCATCATCATTTCCTTGCTAGTTTTCCTGGGTGAGTCAAGTGAACTGGAGAGCAGGTTTTGCCACTCTGTTGAGATTCAATGTCCAACTAGCTCATGGATGGAACAAAGATTTAACTCTCTTGGACATAAAGCTATCAACTATCATACTAAATATAGGTTGAAATATAAGGGGCAGAAGAGCCATGTGTAAGGAAATCACAATTGAGTCCAACTTTGTCACACTGGAGAGCGTAAATTTTGAAGCAGAGCCACTAACAGGGTGCCAAACTCCTGTGCTGTCAGCCCTGCCTATAGTGTCTGGGTGTCTCCTGAGCCTTCAGGACCACTTTATTTGAGGCAATATTTACTGTGGCAGTCAATGAGATCTTGCTGAGGCTTGCATAAGTGTAACCTCTGGAATGACCTCCCAAATCACTTTGAAGTCTCTTAGCCATATAAACTCATTTGTCTTTACCCTTTCCCCCTATTGGTCAAGGTCTTTCTCCAGTTGCATTTCTAGTTGGTGCTTAGTAGTAATCCCTTGGTGCCAGGGAGGCTTATCCCCAGGATTCATGTCCCATGCCAGGGGGGAGGTAATGCATTTATATTCTGAGTTTGGCTTAGAGAGAGGCCACATTTGAGCAACAAAGAAGCTCTCAGGAGGTAATTCTTAGGCAACCTATAATACTAGGCTAAGTTTCAATTTCAAAAGAAAAGGTTCATAAGTATAGTCATCAATATCAAGGGCGCATCAATGATTCATCCTTCTTCTCTATTCACTGCCCCTGTATTCAGGTGATTCTTACTGTCCCATTAGAAAATGTGGCCGAACACCCCAGGATGGGAATTGGATATTCTTTCAGTTATTGTGTGAAACTCCACCCACTATGACAATGCCCCATGAACAGTTGAACTCTTTCATTTGCCTTATAGGTATCCCCCAGGTGAACTTACTCCCAGGCATGCCCCATCACTGACACCACACACTAATAATCCTCCCCTGTGAGAGTTGTAACACTTCTGTGATCCAAATGCTTTTCAAAAATGAAGCCAGCAAAATAACTGAGTAAGATAAATAAGAAAATGAAATACTAATGATAGTTTAAAAAATGGCAAACACAATACAAAAAATTAAAAAGATTTTGAAATAAAAAATAAAAATAAAAAATAAATAATTTTTGGTATTTTATCTTTCATCACTGTAAGATCTGTTATCTTGTATGTACAGTGACATTTTTTTTCCATTTATTTCTCACTATCTTTTTTTCACTTTATCTTCAAAAAAGCTTTAGGTTACAGAAAAGTAATGTACAAAATGTAAGGGATACCCATATAGTCAACATCCCCATTTCCCCCTTTCCCCTATTAATAACATTTTACATGTAGGTGGTACATTTGTTACAATTGATGTACAAATATTGAAGCATTGCTTCTAACCATGGTCAATGATTTACATTATGGTTTACATTTTGAACCATAAACTTTTATAAATTGTGATGAAATTTAACATGCCCTGTATCCATTATTGCAAGATCATGTAGAACAATTTCATTGCTCCAAAAAGTCCCCAACTTCCATTTACTCTATTACTCCATCTCCCTCCCCTCAGGATATCCATGTCAACTACCAGGCTTCACTCCTTGAAGAACAAGATCATTTGTAACTTGCAAAAACATTGAGGGCTCAACATACTGGCCTGTCCTTCCCATTTATGCACTGCCTATGCTCTCAGGAGACTCCCACCCTTCTATCTGAGAATACAGCAGGACTCCCCAGGATGGGAGTCAACACCTTCCAGTTCATTGTGTGAGTCTCTAAGCACTGATACAATGCACTATGACAGGATGAACACTCACATACTCCCTGGAAGCCTGCCCCAGGTGTGCCCTGTCCCACATGCCCCCACATCAAACACCCTAAACCAATAACCCACACCTGCCATATTTGCCAAAAGAATATTCCTAACATTGTAGTTCCAACCATATATCTGCAAATCCCCAGAGTTCATCTGCTTCTTCCCCAAATCCTCCCCCAATTTACATGGACAGTGCAAACCTCCCACCCTAAACCCCTCCCAAACCACCACCCAAACCAATAGCATCACTGCACCACTGTCATGCCCATCCATTGCACAACTACACCCTTCCACCCAATCATAGATTTTGGCCATATGGGCATTGGCTCACAACCCTCTACTCCCTTTCTGTGTCCTGTAAACCTATCTTCCAGACTCTAGCTCTGTGAACCTGCTCAATTTGCTTAATTCATATAAGTGAGGTCATGTAATATTTGTCCTTCAGTGCCTGGCTTGCTTCACTGAACATAAGGTCTTCAAGGTTCATCCATGTTATCCCACGTGTTAATACTGCATTCCTTCTTATAATGAGTAATATTCCATTTTATGTGTATACCAGAGTTTTTTTATCCATTCATCTGCTGATGGACATTTGGGTTGTTTCCAACTTTTAGCAATAGTGAATAATGCTGATTCAAACATTGGTGTCCATATATCTCTTCACATCCCTGCTTTCAATTCTTCTGGGTATATACCCAGAAGAGGGATTGTTGGATCATATGGCAGTTCTATAGTTAGCTTCCTGAGGAACTGCCAGATTGTCCTACACAATGGTTGCACCATTCTGCATTCCCACCAGCAGTAGAAAAGCGTTCCCATTCCTCCACATCCTCTCCAACACTTTTAGTCTTCTGTTTTTTTATAGCTGACAGTCTAATGGGTGTAAAATGATAGCTCATTGTAGTTTTGATTTGTATTTCCCTAATAGCTAGTGATGTTGAGCATCTTTTCATGTACCATTTGTATTTCTTCTTTGGAGAAGTGTCTATTCAAATCACTTGCCCATTTTTTAAATGGGTTGTTTGTCTTTTCATTTTTGAGGTGTAAGATTTCTTTATATATGCTGGATACTAGGCCCTTTTCATATATACAGTTACCAAATATTTTCTCCCATTGAGTAGGCTGCCTTTTCACTTTCTTGAACTCCTTTGAGGTGCTGCAGTTTTTGATTTTGAGGTGGTCTCATTTATCTATTTTTCTTTCATTGCTCATGCTTTAGGTGTAAATTTCATGAAAACATTTTCTAATACAAGATCTTGTAGATTCTTCCCTACATTATCTTCCAAGATCTTTGTGGTCTCAGCTCTTATATTTAGATCTTTGATACATCTTCAGTTAATTTTTGTATACAATGTGAGTCAGTGTTCCTCTCTCAACCTTTTGGATATGGATATCCAGTTCTCCAAGCACCATTTGTTGAAGAGGCCACTATCTCCTGGTTGAGTGGGCTTGCTGGCCTTGTCAAATATCAGTTGACTGTACATGCAAAGATCAATATCAGTACTGTCAATTCAGTTCCATTGTTCAATATGTCTATCTTTGTGCCAATACCATGCAGTTTGACCACTGTAGCTTTGTAATATGTTTTAAAGTCAGGTAGTGTGATTCATCAGATTTCATTTTTCTTTTTCAATATGTCTTTGGCAATTCAGGGTCCCTTGTCATTTCAAATAAATTTCATAGTTAGGTTTTCCAACTCAGTAAAAAATGCTGTGATAATTTTTATTGGGATTGCATTAAATCTGTAAATCAGCTTGTGTAGGATACACATCTTAATGAAGTTTAGGCTTCCTGTCCATGAACAGAGAATATTCTTCCATTTATTTATGTCTTCTTTCATTTCCTTTAACAGTGCTGTGTAATTTTCTGCATAGAAGTCATTTACATCTTTAGTTAATTTATTCCTAGGTATTTGATTATTAAGTTGCTATTGTAAATGGGATTTTTTTCTTGATTTCCCCCTCAGTGTGCTCATTATTGGTGTACAAAAATGCTACTGACTTTTGCACATTGGTCTTATAATCTGCAACTTTACTCAACTTATTTATAAGCCCTAGAAGCTTTGTTGTAGATTTCTCAGGGTTTTCTATGTATAGGATCTTGTCATCTGCAAATAGTGAAATTTTTACTTCTTCCTTTCCAATTTGGATGGCTTTTATATCTTTTTCTTACGTAAGTGCTTGAGCTAGAACTTCCAACACAATTTTAAATAAGAGCAGTGACAGTGGGAATCCTTTTCTTATTCCAGATCTTAGAGGGAAAGCTTTTAGGATTTCACCTTTGAATATGATATTAGCTGTGTTTTTCATATATACACTTTATCATCTTGAGGAAGTTTCAGCTAAAGGGGTGCTGATGTATAATACCAGAAATCTGTTCACTTTTATAAAGGGTATTTATTTGGGGTAGAAGCTTACAGTTACCAGGCCATAGATCATAAGTTACTTCACTCACCAAAATCTGTTGTCACGTGTTGGAGCAAGATGGCTGCTGAGGTCTGCAAATGTTCAGTCTTTCTGGATTCCTTTCTTCCTAGGGCACATTTCTTTCTGGGCTCAGCTGCTCTGCTCTCTCCACAAGGCCAGCTGTAGACTCTCACGTGAACAGCTTGTCTCTCTTCCTGCAGCTTCTGCTATGTCTAATGGAGACTTCTCTCTTTCCTCACATATCTGCTTCTCTGTTTGTTTACTCCCTGGGCTCCAAGATAAAAGCTCCAACCTCCATTCTCTGCAGTGCAGTTTCTGTCAGTCCCCACCCACCAAGGTGGTGGAGACACAACATCCTACTGACATGGCCCAATCAAAGCCTTAATCATTATTTAATCAAGTAAAAGTGAAACTTCCAACAGAGTAGTTTACAGACACAATCAGTATGTCATTTTGAAATTCACCAATAAAATCAAACTTTCCCCCTCTACCCTCTGAATTCCAAAATGACATTACAATATTCAAAAAAATACCTTAAATCAGTAATACTAAGTAAAAAAATCATATCACACTCTGTTTAAAGAAATGCAGTTGGTCTTTGGGCAAAGACCCATCTGGCTGTAGACATATGAAACTTACAAAATGATTTATCTCTTTCCAATACACAAACGGACAGACAGAGAATGAGCATTTTCATTACAATAAGGAGAATTTGGGAGAGAAATATGAGGTACAGTTACAGAACAGGTCCAAAAACCTGCAGAGCATACTTCATTAGATGTCAAAGTCTGAGTCATTCTTATGATGGATTATTCTCCCTGGGGCCTCATGAGGACCCACCATTTCCACAGGCTTGCCCAATTGCAATTTTCTTGTTTCCACCCTCATCAAGCATCTGGATGTTGACCTACCTCCAGACCCCATCCTCCGAGAGCATTTGGGTGATTGCCACAATTTTCCCAATCTTTAGGTTAGAGTCTTAAACCCCCTAGGTCAGTGAAGTGAAAACAACTTCCTCCCTAAATTTTGGCATACAGGCCCAACCCTCTCAGAGCAATGAGTTGGCAACCTGGCCTTCCCTAATCCATGGGGGATCTATGGATTAGGTGACTTTCTCAGATCTATGGGGTGCTGACTTTAACCTCCCTAATCCTTAAGAAATTTGCTCCACCCTCTCTGTACCTTAGGGTGGCAAAATTCTCCCTGCACATAAGGCAGGAACATCCACACTCTTCAACTGCTGGGGCAAACTCTCCCTCTCTGCATACATGGGTGGGGTTCCTCTCTTGGTCCAAGGTGATATCTTGATTCCAGATCTCAGCTTCCATGGTTTTCCTTTTAAAGCTGTTTGTCCTTCAATCTCTCCCTTCCATGTCCTTTTTAGTCCAAGCTGACAGTGGTTTTGTTCATACAGCTCTCTCAAAACCTTGTTGGTTTAGCATGCAAGAACAGTGGTCCAATCCATCAGACAGTAAGATTTTCCAGAAATCCTTCCTAGATAACTGCATCTTCAATCCAAGTTTACAAATTCCAACTGTAGTTGAGTATTCAAATGGGGCACTATTATCTGGAGACTTGACTTCCTGAGTTGTGGAATTTCCAGAATCAGTTTCTGGTTTCTTTGTGCCCAACAATTCAGTCCTCAGCTTATCTCACTCATGTAGCATTTTGCTATAAGATGCAAGGAGAAGCCAAGCTGCATTTACTGTGTTTACTTTGGAAAGTTCTTCAGCTAAATGCCCAGACTTGCCATTTTCAAATTCTATCTTCCATAAAACATCAGGAGTGAATCTTGCTAAGGTCTCTGCAACTTTAAAACACAGATCTCCTTTCCTCCCATTTCCAATAATAGTTTCATCATTTACTTCTAAGGCATCATAAAAATTCTGTTTAGCATCCATATTACCAACAACAGTCTCTTTAAAGCACTCTTGGCCTTTTCCATCAAGCATCTCACAATTAATAATAAAAAAAATACCACTTACCCATTTAAAAAACCATTCCAGCATTTTTGTAATTGCAAAAGCAAAACTCCATTCTCTGGTACCAAATTCTCTATTAGTCAGTCAAAGGGGTGCTGATGCAAAATACAAGAAATCTTTTGGCTTTTATAAGGGTATTTAATTGTGGTAAAAGCTTACAGTTACCAGGCCATAAAGCATAAGTTCCTTCCCTCACCAAATTCTGTTGCGACATGTTAGAGCAAGATGGCTGCCAACTCCAGCAAGAGTTCTGGCTTCCCAGTTTCCTTTCTTCCCAGAGCTCTTTACTCTCAAGGCTCAGATGTCCTGCTCTCTCCACAAGGCCAGCTGTAGACTATCAGGTGAATGGCTTGTCTCTCTTCCTGGGGCTTCTGCTGTGTCTAATGGAGCCTTCTCCCTTTCCTCACATATCTGCTTCTCTGTGTGTTTATTTCCCAAGGCACCAATATCAAAATTCCAACATCTCTTCTCTGCAGTGTGGTTTCTCTATGAGTCTCACATCCTACTGGTGTGGCCCAATCAAACCTTAATCATTATTTAATCAACTAAAAGTGCAACTTCTGACAGACAAGTTTACAAACATAATCAGTATTTCTTTTTTTAATTCCTCAATAATATCAAACTGCCACAAATGCTTTCTCTGCTTCTATAGAGATTATCATGTGATTTTTTTCTTTCAATCTGTTTATGTGTTGTATTGCATTGATTGATTTTCTTATGTAGAACCATCCTTACATACCAGGTATCAAACCCACTGGGTCATGATATATAATTCATTTGATGTGTTGTTGAAGCAGGTATTTTCTTGAGGATTTTAGCATCTAGGTTCATTAGAGAGATTGGTCTATAGATTTCCTTTCTTGTGGCATCTTTGTTTGGCTTTGGCATTAGGGTGAGGTTGGCATCATAGAATATGTTAGGCAATGTTCCCTCTACTTCTATTTTTTTAAAGTGTTTAAGGAGAAATGGTGTTAGTCCTTTCCAGAATGTTTGGTAGAATTCACCTGTGAAGCCATCTGGTCCTGGGTTCTTCATAGATGGAAGGTTTTTGATGACTAATTCAATCTCATTACTTGTGATTGGTCTGTTGAGTTCACTAAATTTTTTTTGTCATCAATGTAGGCTGCTTGTGTGTTTCTAGGAATTTGCCCATTTCCTTATATTATCCATCTTGTTGGCACACAATGTTTGAAAGTATCTTCTTATGATACTCTATTTCTGTGGGGTCAGGGTGATATCCCCTTCTTCATTTCTTGTTTTATGTATTTGCATCTTCTCTCTTTTTTCTTTGTTAATCAAGCCAAGTGTTTATCAATTTTATTAATCTTCTCAAAGAACCAGATTTTGGCTTCATTTGTTTTTTCTAGTGCTTTCTTATTTTCAATTTCATTTAGCTCTGCTCTAATCTTAATTATTGCCTTCTTTCTACTTCTTTAGGGATCAGTTTGTTGTTCTTTTCCTAATTCCTGCAGGTGTGCAGTTAGAGCTTTGATTTTAGCTCTTTTTAAAAATATAGGCATTTATGGCTATGAATTTCCCTCTCAGTACAGTTTTGGCTGCATCCCATAGGTTTTGATACATTGTGTTGTCATTTTCATTCGTTTCAAGGTAGTTACTTATTTCTTTTGAAATTTTCCTCCTTGACCCACTGCTTGTCTAAGAGTGTGTTGTTTAACTTGCATATCTTTGTGCTTAATCTGCTTCTCTGCCCCTTACTCATTTCCAGCTTCATTCCATTGTGGTCAGAGAATTTATTTTGTATAATTTAAACCTTTCTGAATTAATTGAGTTTTCTGTGGCCTACCATGTGGTCTATCATGGAGAATGGTCCAGGTGTACTTGAGAAGACTGTATATCTCACTGTATTTGGGTGTAATATTCTGTATTTGTCTATTAGGTCCAGATACTCTAATGTATTATTCAAGATCTTAGTTCCTTTATTGATTCTCTGTTGAGATGTTTGGTCTATTGGTATAATGTTGTATTAAAGTCTTTCAACATAATTGCAGAGGCATCTATTTCTCCACTTAGCTTTTACAATGTTTGCCTCATGTATTTTGAGGTGCCTTGGTTAAGTGCATAAATGTTTTGATTGTCTTTCTTCTTGATAGATTACCCCTTTTATTATTATATAGTGGCCCTCTTTGTCTTTTACTAGAATTTTGCATTTAAAGTCTATTTTGTCTGAAATTAGTATAGCTACTCCCACCTTTTTTGGTTATTGTTTGCATGTAAAATTGTTTTCCAACCATTCACTTTCAGCATCCCTGGGTTTAAGGTGAGTTTCTTGTAGGTAGCATATAGATGGGTCATATTTCTTTATCCATTCTGCCAATCTGTTTCTCTTGATTGGAAAGTTTAAGCCATTAGCAGTGGGAATCCTTGTCTTGTTCCACATCTTACAGGGAAAGTTTTCAGCTTTTCACCATTGAGTATGATAATAGCTGTGGGTTTTTCACATGTGCCCTTTAACATGTTCAGGAAGTTTACCTCTATTCCAATCTTTCAAATAGTTTTTTTCAAGAAAGGATGCTGGATTTTGTCAAATTCTTTTTTTTTTTTCCATCAATCTAGATAATCATTTGGTTGTCCTCTTAAGATTTGTTAATGTGATGTAGTACATTAATTGATTTTCTTGTTTTGAACCATCCTTGCATTCCTGGGATAAAACCCACTTGATAATAATGTATAATGCTTTTAATGTGCTGTTGGATTCAATTTGCAAGTATTTTCTTGAGGATTTTTCCATTAAGAAATTGGTCTCTAATTTTCTTTTCTCATAGGAACTTTATGTGGCTTTTGTATTATGGTTATGTTGGCTTCATAGAATGCGTTAGCTAGTGTTCCCTCCTCTTCAATTTTTTTGGAAGAGTTTGAGCATGATTGGTAAAAATTCTTCTTGGCCTGTGAGGCCATCTGTTCTTGGTGTTTTCTTTGTTGGAAAGATTTTTATTGATCAATTCAATCTCTTTTTTTTTTTCTAATTGGTGTGTTGAGGTCTTCTATTTCTCCTAGGGTCAGTGTAGGATGTTGGTATATTCCTAAGAAATTGTCCATTTCATCTAGGTTGTCTTGTTTGTTGGCATACAGTCGTTCATAGTACCTTCTGATGAACTTTATTAATTTTGTGGGGTCAATAATAATGTCCCCCTACTCAGCTCTGATTTTATTTATTTGCACATTCTCACTCTCTCTTTAGTCAGTCTAGATAAGGGTTTGTCACCTTTATTGATTCTCTCAAAGAACCGACTTTTGGATTGTTTTTTCTCTTTATTGTTTTTTTCTCAATTTCATTTTCCTTCTGCTCTAATATTCTTTATTTCTTTCCTTCTGCTTGCTTTGGGGTTACTTTGCTGTTCTTTTCTAGTTCCTTCAGGTGTGAAGTTAGGTCTTCAATTTAGCTCTTTGTTTTTTTTTAATGTAGGAATTTAGGGCTATACACTTCCTTCCCAGCATTGCCTTAACTGTATCCATAGGTTTTGATATGTGTGTTCTCAATTTCATTCCTTTCATGATATTTACTGATTTTTCTTCTTTGTCCCATTGTTTGTTTAAGAATGTGTTGTTTAAAACTGATATATTTGTAAATTTTCCAGTTCTTTTTCTGTTATTGATTTCCAGCTTCATTTAACTATCATCAGAGAAAGTGTTTTATAAAATTTCAACCTTTTTAAATTTATTGAGACCTGTTTTGTGGCCCAGCATATAGTCTCTACCAGAAAATTGTGCAATGAGTCCTTGAGAGCAATGTATAATGGGCTGTTTTGGGGTGCAATATTCTGTATATGTCTCTTAGTTCTAGTTTATCATATTATTCAAGTTCTCTGCCTAGATATTCTATCTATTGATGAAAGTGTTCTATTGAATTTTCCAAATCTTATTGTAGAGATTTCTATTTCTCCCTTCTATTTTGCCAGTGTTTTCCTCATGAATTTTGGGGCACCATGGTTAGTTGCAAAAATATTTATGATTGTTATTTCTTCTTGTTGGATTGTCCCTTTAATTAATATAGACTACCCTTTGTTGTCTCATAATAAAACCTATGGGATGCAGCTTTTGATTTAAAGTCTGTTTTGTTGGATATTAATGTAGCTACCTCAGCTCTTTCTGGTAACCATTTCTGTGGAATATCTTTTTCCAACCTTAAACTTTCACTGTATGTGTATCCTTTGTTATAAGTTATCTTCTAGACTGAATGTAGGTGGATCATATTTTTTTCATCCATTCTGCCACTCTGTGTCTTTTGATTTTGGGAATTTAATCTATTGATATTCAATGTTATTATTTTACAGGCAATACTTGCTTTAAACTATTTTATACTTTGGCTTTTTTCCCTCATGTTTATTTTTCCTCTTTTTTTCACCCTTTTTGTTACCCTTACTGATAATCTTCATTTTACCATCTCTTCCAAGCCTTTATCTCTTGTTTTCCTTTTCAACCTGTAGCACCCCCTTTAGTACTTCTTGTAGGGCAGGTCTCATGTTAAAGAACTCTCACAGTTTCTGTTTATCTGTAAATACTTTAAACTCTCCCACAATTCTGAAGGACAGTTTTGCTAGATAAAGAATTCTTGGCTGGCATTTTTATCTTTCAGTATCTTAAATATATCATACCACTGCCTTCTCACCTCCATGGTTTCTGATGAGAAATCTGCACTTCATCTTATTAAGCATCAATTTTTTGTGATGAATCACATATTTCTTGCTCTTTCAGAGTTCTCTCTTTGTCTTTGGCATTGACCTTCTGATTAATATGTATCTTGGAGCAGGTCTATTACATTTTTAAATAAATTTTATTGATACATATTAATAAAGCATAAAATCCATCCCAAGTGTATAATCAATGGTATTTTGATATAACCACATAGTTTTGCACTCATCATTTCAATCATTATTAGAACATTTTCATTATTCTAATAATAATAAAAACAAAAAACAGACAAAAATCTCTACCCCTTAATAATCTCCCCCCAATCTCTCCATGCTTCCCCTGCCATACATAGCAGCTCTTTTGTTTCTGTCTTTCTAATTTATTTGTATTTATATCTTTTATAGATGAAGTTTAACAATATGTAGTAACTTTTCTCTAGTTTCTTTCACTTTATATATATCCTTTCATTTACTGTTGATGGAATATTATTGACATATTACTATACACTACTGTCCATACTTTGCTTTGGTTGTATTTTTGACTGTTATTAACATTTTGTACCATTAATGTAAATTTTGCAGTTTCAAAGAGAAACAGGCTTATATATTCAATAATTATTATATTCATATTTCACATGAGGTTTCACTATGCTATATAGTCCCGAGTTACATTTTTCCACTTTCCTTCTAGTAATATACATGACCTTAGACTTTTCCTTTCAACCACTGTCATACCCATATATTAGCAATGCTACTTACAAAGACTTTTTTGTGCTTTCACCATTCCTATTCATTTTCAAAGATTTACTAACAAAATTTTTACTAATTTTGCACAGACTAACCATCAGCTTTCCATTCTCTAACTTCATTCTATTTTCTGGAGCCCTTATTCTAGTTATTAACTCCATCAGTTTGCACAATATATTTAGTTCATAATAGTGCAATCATACAGTATTTGTTCTTTTATTCCCAGCTTGCTTCCCTCAACACAATATCCTCCAGGCTCATCCATGTTACCATATGCTTCATGACTTCATTTCTTCTTCAACTTCATAATATTCCCTCATATGTGTATTCCACAATTTCCTAATCCATTAGTCAGCTGATGGACACTTGGGTTGTTTCCATCTTATGCTAATTGTGAATAAGGCCATTATGAACATCAGTGTATAGAAGTCTGTCCATGTCACTGCTTTCAGTTATTCTGTTTATACCAAGTAGTGGTACTGCCAGGTCACATGGCAAATCTATATTCAACTTCCTTAGGAACTGCCAAACTGTCTTCCATAGTGACTGCACCAGTCTACATTCCCACCAACAGTGAATAAGTGTTCTTATATCTTCACATCCTCTCCAAAATTGTAGTTTTCTGTCTTTTTAGTACTGGCCATTCTAATAGGTATGAAATGGTAACTCATTGTAGCTTTGATTTGCATTTTCCTGATTCATGATGGTCTTGAACATTTTTTCATATCTGTTACCACTATTTTTCTTTCTTCTTTGGACAAATATCTACTGAAGTCTTTTGCCCATTTTTAAAAGCATTGTAGTATCTCTTTATATATGATGGATATTAAACCCTTATCAGATATGTGATTTCCAAATATTTTCTTTCATTGAATTACTTGCCTTTTCAACCTTTTGACATGGTCCTTGGAGGTACAAAAGTGTTTTTTTGTTGTTGTTGAGGTCCCATTTACTTAGTTTTTCCTTTTGTTGCTCATGCTTTGGACATAAACTCCATGAAAACACCACCTACCACAAGACCTTGTAGATACTTCCCTACATTTTCTTCTAATAATTTTATCATTGTGGCTTTTATAATTGTCTTTGATCATTTTGAATTGATTCTCATATAGCCACTATGATAAGGGTCCTCTTTAATTCTTTTGGTTATGGATATCCAATTCTCCCAGCACCATTTGTTGAAGAGACTGCTTTGTCCCAGGAACATGGCCTTGGTATGTTTGTCAAAAACCAGTTGGCCATAGAAGTCAGGGTCTTTTTCTGGACTCTCAATTCTATTCCACTCAATGATCAATGTGTCTTTCTGCATGCCAATATCCTGCTGTTTTGACCACTGTAGCTTTGCAACATGTTTTGACACCAGGCAGCAACACCTTGACATCCATTTGTTCTTAGTTTCCTGTTAGGTCCATTGCACCCACAGTCACCCTGATTAGCATACCTGACTCATAGTGAGGGCTGGGAGAGTGAGAAGTGAGTGGTTCTTCATCTGTTAATTGCCCTCATTCTTTTCAGTAAAACTGAAGGAAACTTTAACAGGGCACCCAGGAAATTGGCCATGAAGAATGGTAATTATAGGGAGATCATGGGGACAAACAAATGAACAGTTGGAGTGCCATTAATGTTTGACTAAAGGTTGATTTCAAGACAACAGCCACTTTTGCATGAGGAGGAAAACCAGATGGGAAATTTATTAGGATATATAGGCTAATGACCTTGCACAAATTTCCTCTTGGCTCAAGTGTGATTGACAAAGTGTGTCTCATAGAGATCTCTGTCCTGGGTCTGATTGGAAAGGACAGGATTTCTTGAGTTCCCCAAAATTTAATCCTAGTGACAAATGGCAGAGTTATTTCTGCCTCCATAAGGGACATCCTGTTTTGTGGGCATGCAAGAATGTTTCCTATTGTTACAATGAAACATTTCTCATTCAAAAACCTTAGTGAATGGCACAGATCATAAGTCTAAAGACATATTAGGGGCAAATGCTAGAAGGTGAGGAAGTCTCAGACAACAGGGAGAACCAACCCTTAATGTCCCATCTGCGCCTGTGACTGGTCCCCTATTCTAACGGGTGCTCATAATCCCCTGAAGCCCAGTCCACTCCCTCCACTCTGTAGGGGAAGTTTGTGTCTGACTCACTCTGCCTTCCCCATTCTGTGTCTCTGCTACAGCAATGCATGGCCAGGTCTCCAGGTATCATGCTGCTCATTTCAGTTACAGTCTGTTCTCTGGAGATGGTGAGTTGGCCCTTCCCAGGGTCTGTGCATTATGTAGCACCACCACTACCACTACTAACTACCCATTCTAGACACTTCCTTGGACTCTTTTGTAGCCCATCAGCTACT